>JAJSRW010001910.1:0-41346 GCA_022414725.1 Microglena sp. YARC
TGTGGCGACATACCTTGCCCACAGCGAGTCTACAAGTTGTTTACTGGGTTGGTGGCGGGGGTGGTGCCAGGGGGGGAAGGGGGGGGGGGGGGGGGGGGTTAGTAGTTTGGCATGACATACCTTTGCCACACGGAGGTCTACAAGTTGTTTACTGGTGGTGGCGGGAGTGTGTTAGGGGGGGGGGGGGGGGGGTAGAGTTGCATGACATACCTTCTGCCACAGCGGGCTACAGTGTTTACTGGTAGGTGGCGGGTGGTGGTAGGGGGGGGGTAGTAGTGATGCATGACATACCTTGCCACACGGAGTCTACAAGTTGCTTACTGGTGGTCGCGAGGGTCGGTGGTAGGGGGGTAGTAGTGTGATATACCTTGCCACAGCGGAGATCACAAGTGTTTACTGGTGGTGGCGGCCGGGTGGCAGGGGGGGGTGGGGGTAGTATTGTGGCATGACATACCTTTTTGCCACAGCGAGTCTAACAAGTTGTTTACTGTGTGGCGGGGGTGGTGGTAGGGGGGTGGTAGTGTGGGCATGACAACCTTGCCACAGCGAAGTCTAACACTTGTTTACTGGTGGTCGCCGGGGTGGTGGTAGGGGGGGGGGGGGGCGGTAGAGCTGTGGCTGACATACCTTTGGCCACAGCGGAGTCTACAAGATTGTTTTATGGTGTTGGGGTGTGTAGGGTTGTAGGGGGGGGGGGGAGGGGGGGGGGGGGGGTGGTAGTAGTGGCTATGACATACCTTTGCCACAGCGGAGTCTACAAGGTTGTTTTACTGGTGGTGGCGGTGGTGTAGGGGAAGTGTCCCTATCTGTTTTTGTAGGAACGGTTGTGGTGGTCTGTCCCTAAACTCCTTTTTTCTATCCAATCATGAAGCCCCACCCCCACCCCCACCCCACCCCCCACCCGCACCCTAACAATTGCAAATGCAAATGCAGGTCTTGGATGAGAAGTTGTCCCTATCGGTTTTTGTAGGAACGGGTTTCGTGGTGGATCTGTCCCTAAACTCCTTTTTCTTCTCAGCATAAAGCCCCCCCCCCCCCCACATACACACACACTACACACACACACACACACACACACACACACACACAAAACACACATGCACACACACCCATCCCCACCCAACCCACCAACCCAACCCAGCCCAACCCAACCCAACCCAACCCAACCTGCAACGCCACCCACCCCCCCACCCAAAAATTGCAAATGCAAATGCATGTCCTTGATGAGATGCTTCCCCATGTCTGTTTTGTAGGAACGGGTTGTGGTTGGTCGTCCCTACACTCCTTTTTTCTTCCTCATCGTCATGAACAGAGTACTTCCATTGACCAACAATTGGCCAGCCCTTTATCGGCACTGAAAAAAACAAACTGTGTTTGTAGTGCAAAAAGCGCAAAAAATGCTTGGAAGTACCCTGATCTTGGAGCCCCTCAACCCACCCCACCCCACCCCACCAAAAAAACCAATGCAATTCGGTCCTGAGATGAGAGATATTCCCTATCTGTTTTGTACAAACGGGTTGTGGTGGTCTGTCCCTAAACTCCTTTTTTCCCCAATCATGAAGCCCCACCCCCCCACACACACACCACCACCCTCCCACCCAACCCCACACCCCACCCACCCACCCACCCACCCCAAAATTGCAATGCAATGCAGGTCTTGGATGAGATGCCCTGTCCCCTATCTGTTTTTGGTGGGAATGGGATGTGGTGGTCTGTCCCTATACTCATTTTTTCTTCCATCATAAAGCCCTCCACCCCACCCCACCACCCTCCCCACCCCACCACCCACACCACCCACCCAAACATTGCAAATGCAAATGCAGGTCTTGGATGAGATGTGTCCCTATCTGTTTGGTGGAATGGCGATGTGGTGGTCTGTCCCTATACTCAATGTTTTCTTCCCATCATAAAGCCCCTACCCCCACCCAACCTCCCACCAACCCCACCAACCCCACACCCCACCCAAACCCGGCCCCCACCCAAAAAGCAAATGCAAATGCAGGTCCTGATGAGATGTGTCCCTATCTGTTTTGGTGGGGAATGGGATGTGGTGGTCTGTCCCTTATACTCAATGTTTTCTTTCCATCCTATGAATCCTTACCCTCCGCCCACCCCCACCCAAACCCAACCCAACCCAACCTCCCACCCAACCTCACCCGGCCCCCGACAATAAAAAAAATGCAAATGCAAATTGCAGGACCTGGATTAGATGCTTCCCTCTATGTTTGGGATGGGGAATGGTATGTGGTGGTCTGTCCCTATAGTCGATGTTTCTTCCCACCATAAAGCCCCTCCCCCCACCCCGGCCCACCCCCACTCCACCCCCACTGCCCTCCCCCACCAAAATTCCCCACCCCTCATGGGTTTTTGTGGGTGGTCTGTCCCTATAGTCGATGTTTCTTCCCACCATAAAAGCCCCCTCCCCCACCCCACCTCCACTCCACCCCACTGCCCTCCCCACCAACCATTCCCCACCCCTCATGGTTGTGGTCTGTCCCTATAGTCGATGTTTCTTCCCACCATAAAGCCCCTCCCCCACCCCACCCCCACTCCACCCCACTGCCCTCCCCACCAAATTTTCCCACCCCTCATGGGTTGTGGTGGTCCCTGTCCCTATAGTCGATGTTTCTTCCCACCATAAAAGCCCCTCCCCCACCCCACCCCCACTCCACCCCACTGCCCTCCCCACCAAATTCCCCACCCCTCATGGGTTGTGGTGGTCTGTCCCTATAGTCGATGTTTCTTCCCACCATAAAGCCCCCTCCCTCACCCCACTCCACCCCACTACCCTCCCCACCAAATTCCCCACCCCCCATGGTTGTGTGGTCTGTCCCTATCCTCCTTTTTTTCTTCCCACCATAAAGCCCCCTCCCTCACCCCACTCCACCCCACTACCCTCCCCACCAAATTCCTCACCCCACAAAGATTGTGTGGTCTGTCCCTATCCTCCTTTTTTCTTCCCATCATGAAGCCCTCCCCCCCCCCCCCCCCCCCCCCCCCCCCCCAAATAAAAAAATACAAAACACTCATCACACACCGTATTGATTATCACCACACACACACACACACACACACACACACACACGCACCTGCAGGTCCTGTATGAGATGCATCCCTATATGGTTGGAATGGCTAGTGGTGAGATGCCCCTCATTTCATTCGGTGCGGAAAAAACGATACCGCCTAAAGGGGCGTGGTGTTCAGGGGGCCCTCCCGTACGCCGCAGCTGGGGAAAGCCACCGTGGCAGACATTTTTGGGCGGAGCCCCCCCTTCTGAGCAGAGGGAGCCCCCCCTTCTGAGCCCCCCCTTCTGAGTGGCGGGAGCCCCCCTTCTGAGCGGCGGGAGCCCCCCTTCTGAGCAGAGGGAGCCTCCCCTTCTGAGCCCCCCCTTCTAAGCAGAGGGAGCCCCCCTTCTGAGCAGAGGGCGCCCCCCTTTCTGAGCCCCCCCTTCTGAGCAGAGGGAGCCAACAGGGTTACTCATTTGTTTGTCCAACAGAAACTTTTAAGCCTGGCACATCAGCCAACTGTCTCATAACTAACTGGCTTAGGTCAGCTCCATTTCCGTTGCCACCTGTTGTTCTGTTGCCAACACACTCCGCCAATTTTCCGCGTCGCTTGCGATGCTGCATAGGACTTGTTCTCATTTGGGGCACCACAGTGAAGATCCCATGTGATGGCCCATTGTGAGGTGGGGGGAAGCTAGTACCCACAAAGCCAGTACCCACAAGCCAGATCTCCTTGGGTTTAGGGTTTAGGTTATAGGGTTTAGGGTATATGAGATCTGGCTTGTGGGTACTGGCTTTGTTGGTAGTTGGGTACTAGCATCCCCCCTCCATGTGATGGCCCTACTGTGAAGATCAAGCTCACCCTGTTTTTTTCCAGCTACCAGCTTCAGCTTCTAGGCAGCTCCCCAGGACTGCCACTAGTTCAAACCCAAAGATTCCAGGAGCAATGGCAAGCTGACGATATCAGCTCCCAGGTGCCTAAAGCAATGATAACGCCTGGTGGGGCGTGGTATTAAGGGAGCCTTGTCTTATGGCGGTAGGGTACGGGCTGCTACTTTACCTGGACAAAGCTACCATGGCGGTTGACAGCGCCCGCGAACACTAAGGCGCACCCGTAAGGATTCGAACCCGGCACCTTCGTCGTTCAAGGTGCTCTGCCATCGAGCCATTCGTTGAACGGAGCTCCCAGGTGCCTAGGTTGCTTCAGGTTTGGATGGAGAGAGAGCCCAGGAAGCTGCCTAGAAGCTGCTACTCGTAGCCTAAAATACAAATTGAGCTATCAGGGCCTCCTGCTTGAGTAATGACCACTGCAGATTTAGGGGGTCTTTGGTTCCCTTTTCTCCATCGCGTTGGCACCCTTTTCACCCATGATTCATGGGTGAAAGAGGCTTTTTCCACCTCTTTAGCACCCCTTCCAATAAAATTATGGCACCCCTTCCACCCATCATTCGGCCTTCTCCACCTCTTTGGCACCCCTTTCACCCATAATTCGGCCTTTTAAGCAAAATGAAAGGGTGCCGACTACCCACCAAATAAGCAGTGGAATGATCACGGGGCTGTAGGTCAAAGACTAGGGGAGATAATTCCCATAAATAAATAAATAAATAGTGCGCCGTATTACCAGGCGTGGGGTTGAGGGGGCCTGCCGTTTGCTTGCACTGGGGCACACCACCAATAATGGGGAATGATTCTCACGGAAGTGTGGGTGCGGGAGATACCGACCCTCGACCAAACGAACATTCACCACTACCCCTACTGACCACGGCAGAGAAGCTGGCATGGGCCTGGAATACTGAACAACAGCATGAGCTGAGCTGAAGAATCTGGAGAAGCTTTTTCCCCCAGACCTTGGTAAAATAAGCATTATGTGCAAGGTAGACTGGAAATTTTCAGCTGGGATTTCTCCACACTGTTGTTATGTATACGTAAACTTTAATTTTTTGAAGTGGGGGTGCTGCTGGAGTGATGACTGTTCGCGGGACTGTGACTCAAAGATTAAGAGGGACACTGCAAATTTGAACTTGAACTTGGTTGCTTAGCTTCAGCCAGCAATTTGGCTGCTCACCGTCTTTGGCAATACAGAATAAATAACATTATATATATAATAATTTATTAATAATATATATATAATATAATAATAATAATACATTATATATATAATAAATAACATTATATATATACTAAAAGGAGTCGTTATGCAATTATTGCCAGGACATAATCATTGTAATTATGTAATTCCATAGAATCTTGGAGAATATAACCTCCGCAAATCATTGCCGACATATATGGTTACACACTCAGCAAAAATCAATGCCGAGACCGGACAGCCCCGGAGCAGCTGCACAGTTTTATAGCAGTGAGGATAAGGGGGGGGGGGGAACTCAGAACCTGGTCCAGGAGGTAACCATGAGAGAGGGTTCGTTATACAAACTCAATAAATCAGTAGCCCCTTTCAGTGTAACGGTAGAACAGAAGGTGATATGCAAGGTGCACATACCTTCTTTGCAGATGGCATGGACAAGAAATCTGTCATTGGTTATGCGCTAGCCGCCCCTAGTCTTCTCAACACCCCAGGAGTCAAGTTTAGTGTGGCTCCCAAGCATGACTGCCCTCTCAGGCCCGGGGGTAGAAAGTTTGACCACATGCCTATCACACTCCGCATACCAGATGCTGCCCTTAGGCCTTCTCAAGGTACTATTAGTACACCTGCTGGTGGTAAACCTTCGCCCAAACTGAAATGGAAAGACAACTATGTCTAGATGTATGCACACACAATTAAGCGTGACCCAGACGTTAACCGATTACTTGACAATGCACTCCATAGCTCATCTATGGAAGATTCAGAGAAGGGATTGCTAGTGCTATTGAACTAGCCATAAGCAAATGCACACCATGTCACAAACCTGTAGCTAAGCGTAAGCACGGGCCCGTGATCGCATGGGTATGATGATGAATGCAATCGTGCTAGACAGGCAGCAAGCCAAGCAGAACATCAACATGGCTCTAGCTCTGACTTGGCTGGTTCTATGCACAAGGAGTACAAGAGGATTCTCAGAAGAAAGAAGAGGAAGTGGCTAGAAACACGCATGGAGAACCTTCATACGAATCTTCGGCATAATCCGAAAAGTTTTTGGAAAGACGTGCGTGAGCCTAACAAGGCCACTACGGCAGATATCACAATTCATGATTGGACTGATTATTTTGCAGACCTCTTTGATGTGCAAGTAGGTATTGATCCAAGTCTGGATGCTAGGACTTTGTCCCTCAAGCTGATGGACCTCAGATAGAGGCCGCACCAACGTGGTTATGTCAAGACTTTACCACCCAGGAGGTGTTTTCTGTTCTCCAATCCCTACGGGAAAACTCCTCCCCCGGGGTAGATGGTATCCCTGCAGAATGGTACAGATTTGCTTCCCATGAGGCCAACTCCCGATTTGTACAAGCTATGACTAACCTGTTTAATCTCATCTGGAAGACCTCTTACCCTAGCCAATGGGCTGCAGCTGCCTTGGTACCCGTACCCAAATCCAAAGGCAGTGTGTATGACAAGGACAACTATCGAGGTCTTGCGGTGAGCAACTCCATAGGAAAGATCTTCTCCCTTTGCATGCTACGTAGACTAGATGATTGGTCAGAAGAATTCGACCTCAGAGCCGCTGGCCAATATGGATTTAGAAGTGGTAGGGGTACTGCAGATGCATCATTCATTCTTAACCATACTGTAGATAAATATAGAGAGAAGAAAAAACCACTCTTTGTGGCTTTTGTTGATTTCAAGAAGGCTTATGATTGGTCAACAGAGACTTGCTATGGGATTGCTTAGCAAGGCTAGGAGTCAAGGACCCCTATCTCAGTATTCTTAAGTCCATGTATAATCATGTTGTTTTCCAAGTTCGCCTACATGGGGACATTGGATCCTCCTTTCCATCCCTTGTAGGAGTTAAATAAGGAGACCCCCTATCCCCACTCCTATTCGGTCTGTTCATTGATAGAATTGAATCGTTCCTCCAATCCAAGCTCCCAAATGTAGGGGCTGAGCTTAGGGGGAAAATTCTGCAACTGTTACTTTATGCTGATGACCTAGCTATAATGGCAGAATCCCCAGCAGATATGCAAGCGATGCTTGACTGCCTGAGAGATTTCTGCGAGGCTACTAAGATGGCTGTGAATATAAAGAAAACTGAGATTGTCGTTTTCAACAAGCATTTCTGTGATGAGGCCCGCATGGATCCTGATTACAAATTTGTCTATGATGGAGCACAACTTTCTACAAAGTTATCTTTTATCTACTTGGGATCCCTCTTTGTGGATGGTGACTCAAGCAATCGTGCAAAAGCTGATTTTTCTAGGATGCTCACTAAGGCCCAAAAGGCACACCACATGCTCCGTAGGCGATGCCATACTATGGAGATATACAATATTGATATTCTCACCCACCTGTTTGATTCTCTTGTACAACCTATCCTGAATTTTGGCTGTGAGGTGTGGGCTCCTTCTATTCTGAACAACACACTAATCTCAAATGACCATGCTTGTGAGAAATGGCATAGAGGTATACTTAACAAATGTTGGGTGTTTGCCAATCTACTACATCTAATATTATCATGGAAGAGCTGGGTAGAACCCCGTTGTGTTTTGCTTGGCTTAAACAAGCTTTGCGATTCTGGAACAAGACCATACATAAAGAACCTGAGGATCTCATTAGAATGGCTCTTGAGGAATCTTTTGACTCCAACACTGGCTGGGTTCATGACTTGCGTTGTGCTCTCCACAAGCTAGGATCCAGTAAAAACATCAACATTTTGGAGGCTGTCGATGTCGAAGGTATTATGTCTGAAGTTTTTGAGTCATGGAGGTTTAAGTACCCAAGTGACACCAATGCAGTTAGAGACATCCCTGATGAGAGAAGGGTTGGCTTTAAACGCCTCCGATACCAAAAATGGTTCGCAGCCAACAGCAATGATGAGAATGGCTTGATTCCCTTTACATCCGCCTTACATAAGCAGGATCAGATTCGTTCTATAGCACAGTTTAGAATGGGTTCCCATTGGCTGAACACAGAAAGAATGAGGGTGGTGGATAGAGCACACACCCCTCGCTCAATGAGACACTGTCAAATGTGTGGGTTCCAAAAACCTGAGGATGAAATGCATATGTTTGAGTGCCCTTTTTTATAATGATATTCGCCTTCGCTACCAGAATCTGTTTACAGATATTTATAGGCATGTCCATGAGGATACCGACTTAACCGTATGGAATGTGGAATTCTGCGATTCCACATTCAGAAACCTTTATGAATGGAAATGGCACTAAGTCTTTTTGGAGCAACCTAGCCGACTATCTTTCTACTTGTAGAAGAGCAAGACAGGAAGCCCTGGACTGCTTAGTGGCACCGTAATTTATTATCCCTTTTTTCTTCTTGTGACTTCTCATTTGTTAGCTTCTTACCTCCGCCACTGTAAGTGGTTGAGATCTGGGTCCTGCTCTAGGGGGTTTAATACCTACGCCACCAAAACGGTGGTTGGGAGTTTGGTTTGTTTGTCCTCGACACACCCCTGATGTAATGGGGTTTTTTGCTTTGTGGGTGCTTTTTATTTTTGTTTAAAGCACAGAGTCTCATACACCCTCGCGGTGTCAAGTAGACTTTAACATGTAATCTAATGTAATGTAAAGTGATATACAATGGTCTAGTGGTAGACCAGATCGCTTGAGGGAGAGGAGTCAGGGGTTCGACTCCCCATTCGATCGCTCTTAGCGTTGCAGGTCGTTGTCAACCGCGATGGAAGCATGTCCAGTTGAGGTAGGAGACCGCTCCCCACCTGAGTACGACGGGCTCCCTTTACACCACGCCCCACCAGGCGTTATCATTGCTTTTTTTAACAAATCATTACCGAGACAGGACAGCAGCCCAGCCTGCCTGCCATCCAATTTATGACAGGGAGCATGAGGGTTTTTTAGCCGCAAACCTGAAAACAAACTAGTAACCTGTAGGAACAGTAAAAAAATGTAACCTGAGAGCTGCCTGAAAGAGTGGATTTTTTACATAAACTTAGCAAATCATTGCCGAGGCAAGACAGAAGCACAGCCTGCCGACCAGGGCTGTGCAGGGCGCGCGTCCCTGCTTCCCAGGACGCAACATGGGGAGGGTCCGTTGCGTCCCGGACGCAGATCCATGATGTTGGTTGCGCTGCAGACGCAGGTTCAAGATATTGGTTGCGTCTCACCCATCAGTTGATTGGCCCACCACCACTCCATTGCCGTGGGCTAAGGCTTTTTTTTTGATAATGAGACGCACCTTAACGACCAGTCTGCGTCCCAGGACGCAACCAACCAAATTAGATGCGTCCCTGGACGCAACAGACCGAATTAGGTTGCGTCCCAGGACGCAACCCCTGGGGTCCGTTTGAAGTACCCTGCTGCCGACCATCCTATTTTATAACAGGAGTCATGAGGGTTTTTAAGGCACCTCAGAGAGGATTCGTTACATTAACTCAGCAAATCGCTGCTGAGATAGAACAGCAGCACAGCCTGCCGACCATCCAAGACCAGAAGAAGAACATTACAATGGGCACTTATCCTGGCAGTGGAAACACCACCGCCTCCGAAGGAACGGACTCCGAACCCACTGTCTTCCGGCAGGTACTCGAACTTCTACCGATTGACGTAACCTGTACCAACGGAGTCTGGCCCATACCGCCGTCCAGACTGGGCAAAGTAATGACAGTCATCCAAGTTGGCGTATTCATACCTGAGTCCAACGGTATTTCCATGGGTTCAACGACTGGCTGAAGCAGGGTGTTCCGGATAGAGGTGAAGGATCTTTACATCGCCGGGTAGAGACCCGAATCGAGAAGCAGTGTGTTCATCCACGGTGGGTATTAACATTATTTATTGCACCGCGTCCACAGTCCACAACTCTGAGATCCGTACGCGATTAAGTGCCCTCCAAGGTAAGGCGATCCAACTCCCGTTAGTGGAATGCGACTCATCCGTTCCAGAAGAAGAAGATTACAATGGCCACTTATCCTGGCAGTGGAAACACCACCGCCCCCGAGGGAACGGACTCCGAACACCACTGTCTTCCGGCAGTGGGGATCGAACTTCTCCCGTTTGGCGTGAGCTTTACCCCACGGGGTCTGGACCATACCGCCCTCCAGACTGGGAAAAAGTAATGTCAGTCAACCATGTTGGCGTTTTTGATACCTGAGTCCAACGGTATTTCCATGGGTCCAGCGACTGGCTGAAGCAGGGTGTTCCGGATAGAGGTGAAGGATCTTTACATCGCCGGGTAGAGACCCGAATCGAGAAGCAGTGTGTTCATCCACGGTGGGTATTAACATTATTTATTGCACCGCGTCCACAGTCCACAACTCTGAGATCCGTACACGTTCCACCTCAAAGAAGAGGAAGAAGAATAAAATGTATATGTATTGATTATTAAGGGATTTATGGAGCGTTGACGTGTTATCATAGTAAGCTTCGGTGGCCGAGCGGTTAAGGCGATTGACTAGAAATCAATTGGGTTCTCCCGCACAGGTTCGAATCCTGTTCGAAGCGTTTTGACGCCATCAATCTACCATTGCTGCCGTAGAGACAGGTGCCATGGCTTAATCTGATGCAAAAAGGCAGAGATAAGCCCATAGCTACCCCAGGGTAACACAAACAAACGGTCAACGTGGGAATTTGGGGGTCACAAGGGGAGCTTCGCCAACCACCGGCAACTACTTACCAACAGACCGATAACTTTCCGTCACCAAACTTACCGCCAACCTCCACCAACTAGCAACTAGCATCTTTGAACCGAATGGCTGAAAGGAGAATGGTGAAGGAAAGGGCTTTAGGATTTAGGGTTTAGGGTTTAGCTTGAAAGAGACTGCGGTTTGACCGCAGTTAACTGCCGATTTAGCTGGAATGGAACCAATCAGGCTTAACGACAAGGCCGCAGAAAAATCGCGGATCTGTAACCTGATCTGCGGGCATAGGGCCACAGGCCTGAGGGGCTGAGGGAAGCCTTCCCAGCTGAAGTAACCTACTGAGTGATGAGTGGATTATGAGGGTGAGTCACTTTCTTGCTGCATCTTCTTTGTAGCTAAGTGGCTGATTTGTATGATTATTTATGTTGTTGATGCGGATAATCGTTTCCAACAATATTACATAGTGGCCTTGTAAACAAGTCTGTTTTGCCTTGTAACGTTAACTTGGTTAAATGCCTCCAGCCAGGAACTTGGCTGCTAGCCATGTTAAGCAGTAAAAACAAAATTGGACTTCTATAGCCTGAACCCTGAACCCTAATAACGATAAGCTTCGGTGGCCGAGCGGTTAAGGCGGTTGACTAGAAATTAATTGGGTTCTCCCGCACAGGTTCGAATCCTGTTCGAAGCGTTTTGACGCCATCAATCTACCATTGCTGCCGTAGAGACAGGTGCCATGGCTTAATCTGATGCAAAAAGGCAGAGATAAGCCCATAGCTACCCCAGGGTAACACAAAACAAACGGTCAACGTGGGAATTTGGGGGTCACAAGGGGAGCTTCGCCAACCACCGGCAACTACTTACCAACAGACCGATAACTTTCCGTCACCAAACTTACCGCCAACCTCCACCAACTAGCAACTAGCATCTTTGAACCGAATGGCTGAAAGGAGAATGGTGAAGGAAAGGGCTTTAGGATTTAGGGTTTAGGGTTTAGCTTGAAAGAGACTGCGGTTTGACCGCAGTTAACTGCCGATTTAGCTGGAATGGAACCAATCAGGCTTAACGACAAGGCCGCAGAAAAATCGCGGATCTGTAACCTGATCTGCGGGCATAGGGCCACAGGCCTGAGGGGCTGAGGGGAAGCCTTCCCAGCTGAAGTAACCTACTGAGTGATGAGTGGATTATGAGGGTGAGTCACTTTCTTGCTGCATCTTCTTTGTAGCTAAGTGGCTGATTTGTATGATTATTTATGTTGTTGATGCGGATAATCGTTTCCAACAATATTACATAGTGGCCTTGTAAACAAGTCTGTTTTGCCTTGTAACGTTAACTTGGTTAAATGCCTCCAGCCAGGAACTTGGCTGCTAGCCATGTTAAGCAGTAAAAACAAAATTGGACTTCTAAAGCCTGAACCCTGAACCCTAATAACGATAAGCTTCGGTGGCCGAGCGGTGAAGGCGATTGACTAGAAATCAATTGGATTCTCCCGCACAGGTTCGAATCCTGTTCGAAGCGTTTTGACGCCATCAATCTACCATTGCTGCCGTAGAGACAGGTGCCATGGCTTAATCTGATGCAAAAAGGCAGAGATAAGCCCATAGCTACCCCAGGGTAACACAAACAAACGGTCAACGTGGGAATTTGGGGGTCACAAGGGGAGCTTCGCCAACCACCGGCAACTACTTACCAACAGCCCGATAACTTTCCGTCACCAAACTTACCGCCAACCTCCACCAACTAGCAACTAGCATCTTTGAACCGAATGGCTGAAAGGAGAATGGTGAAGGAAAGGGCTTTAGGATTTAGGGTTTAGGGTTTAGCTTGAAAGAGACTGCGGTTTGACCGCAGTTAACTGCCGATTTAGCTGGAATGGAACCAATCAGGCTTAACGACAAGGCCGCAGAAAAATCGCGGATCTGTAACCTGATCTGCGGGCATAGGGCCACAGGCCTGAGGGGCTGAGGGGAAGCCTTCCCAGCTGAAGTAACCTACTGAGTGATGAGTGGATTATGAGGGTGAGTCACTTTCTTGCTGCATCTTCTTTGTAGCTAAGTGGCTGATTTGTATGATTATTTATGTTGTTGATGCGGATAATCGTTTCCAACAATATTACATAGTGGCCTTGTAAACAAGTCTGTTTTGCCTTGTAACGTTAACTTGGTTAAATGCCTCCAGCCAGGAACTTGGCTGCTAGCCATGTTAAGCAGTAAAAACAAAATTGGACTTCTATAGCCTGAACCCTGAACCCTAATAACGATAAGCTTCGGTGGCCGAGCGGTTAAGGCGGTTGACTAGAAATTAATTGGGTTCTCCCGCACAGGTTCGAATCCTGTTCGAAGCGTTTTGACGCCATCAATCTACCATTGCTGCCGTAGAGACAGGTGCCATGGCTTAATCTGATGCAAAAAGGCAGAGATAAGCCCATAGCTACCCAGGGTAACACAAACAAACGGTCAACGTGGGAATTTGGGGGTCACAAGGGGAGCTTCGCCAACCACCGGCAACTACTTACCAACAGACCGATAACTTTCCGTCACCAAACTTACCGCCAACCTCCACCAACTAGCAACTAGCATCTTTGAACCGAATGGCTGAAAGGAGAATGGTGAAGGAAAGGGCTTTAGGATTTAGGGTTTAGGGTTTAGCTTGAAAGAGACTGCGGTTTGACCGCAGTTAACTGCCGATTTAGCTGGAATGGAACCAATCAGGCTTAACGACAAGGCCGCAGAAAAATCGCGGATCTGTAACCTGATCTGCGGGCATAGGGCCACAGGCCTGAGGGGCTGAGGGAAGCCTTCCCAGCTGAAGTAACCTACTGAGTGATGAGTGGATTATGAGGTGAGTCACTTTCTTGCTGCATCTTCTTTGTAGCTAAGTGGCTGATTTGTATGATTATTTATGTTGTTGATGCGGATAATCGTTTCCAACAATATTACATAGTGGCCTTGTAAACAAGTCTGTTTTGCCTTGTAACGTTAACTTGGTTAAATGCCTCCAGCCAGGAACTTGGCTGCTAGCCATGTTAAGCAGTAAAAACAAAATTGGACTTCTAAAGCTGAACCCTGAACCCTAATAACGATAAGCTTCGGTGGCCGAGCGGTGAAGGCGATTGACTAGAAATCAATTGGATTCTCCCGCACAGGTTCGAATCCTGTTCGAAGCGTTTTGACGCCATCAATCTACCATTGCTGCCGTAGAGACAGGTGCCATGCTTAATCTGATGCAAAAAGGCAGAGATAAGCCCATAGCTACCCCAGGGTAACACAAACAAACGGTCAACGTGGGAATTTGGGGGTCACAAGGGGAGCTTCGCCAACCACCGGCAACTACTTACCAACAGACCGATAACTTTCCGTCACCAAACTTACGCCAACCTCCACCAACTAGCAACTAGCATCTTTGAACCGAATGGCTGAAAGGAGAATGGTGAAGGAAAGGGCTTTAGGATTTAGGGTTTAGGGTTTAGCTTGAAAGAGACTGCGGTTTGACCGCAGTTAACTGCCGATTTAGCTGGAATGGAACCAATCAGGCTTAACGACAAGGCCGCAGAAAAATCGCGGATCTGTAACCTGATCTGCGGGCATAGGGCCACAGGCCTGAGGGGCTGAGGGGAAGCCTTCCCAGCTGAAGTAACCTACTGAGTGATGAGTGGATTATGAGGGTGAGTCACTTTCTTGCTGCATCTTCTTTGTAGCTAAGTGGCTGATTTGTATGATTATTTATGTTGTTGATGCGGATAATCGTTTCCAACAATATTACATAGTGGCCTTGTAAACAAGTCTGTTTTGCCTTGTAACGTTAACTTGGTTAAATGCCTCCAGCCAGGAACTTGGCTGCTAGCCATCTTAACCAGTAAAAACAAAATTGGACTTGTAAACGCCTGAACCCTGAACCCTAATAACGATAAGCTTCGGTGGCCGAGCGGTGAAGGCGATTGACTAGAAATCAATTGGGTTCTCCCCGCACAGGTTAGAATCCTGTTCGAAGCGTTTTGACGCCATCAATCTACCATTGCTGCCGTAGAGACAGGTGCCATGGCTTAATCTGATGCAAAAAGGCAGAGATAAGCCCATAGCTACCCCAGGGTAACACAAACAAACGGTCAACGTGGGAATTTGGGGGTCACAAGGGGAGCTTCGCCAACCACCGGCAACTACTTACCAACAGACCGATAACTTTCCGTCACCAAACTTACCGCCAACCTCCACCAACTAGCAACTAGCATCTTTGAACCGAATGGCTGAAAGGAGAATGGTGAAGGAAAGGGCTTTAGGATTTAGGGTTTAGGGTTTAGCTTGAAAGAGACTGCGGTTTGACCGCAGTTAACTGCCGATTTAGCTGGAATGGAACCAATCAGGCTTAACGACAAGGCCGCAGAAAAATCGCGGATCTGTAACCTGATCTGCGGGCATAGGGCCACAGGCCTGAGGGGCTGAGGGGAAGCCTTCCCAGCTGAAGTAGCCTACTGAGTGATGAGTGGATTATGAGGGTGAGTCACTTTCTTGCTGCATCTTCTTTGTAGCTAAGTGGCTGATTTGTATGATTATTTATGTTGTTGATGCGGATAATCGTTCCAACAATATTACATAGTGGCCTTGTAAACAAGTCTGTTTTGCCTTGTAACGTTAACTTGGTTAAATGCCTCCAGCCAGGAACTTGGCTGCTAGCCATGTTAACCAGTAAAAACAAAATTGGACTTGTAAACGCTGAACCCTGAACCCTAATAACGATAAGCTTCGGTGGCCGAGCGGTCAAGGCGATTGACTAGAAATCAATTGGGTTCTCCCGCACAGGTTAGAATCCTGTTCGAAGCGTTTTGACGCCATCAATCTACCATTGCTGCCGTAGAGACAGTGCCATGGCTTAATCTGATGCAAAAAGGCAGAGATAAGCCCATAGCTACCCCAGGGGTAACACAAACAAACGGTCAACGTGGGAATTTGGGGGTCACAAGGGGAGCTTCGCCAACCACCGGCAACTACTTACCAACAGACCGATAACTTTCCGTCACCAAAACTTACCGCCAACCTCCACCAACTAGCAACTAGCATCTTTGAACCGAATGGCTGAAAGGAGAATGGTGAAGGAAAGGGCTTTAGGATTTAGGGTTTAGGGTTTAGCTTGAAAGAGACTGCGGTTTGACCGCAGTTAACTGCCGATTTAGCTGGAATGGAACCAATCAGGCTTAACGACAAGGCCGCAGAAAAATCGCGGATCTGTAACCTGATCTGCGGGCATAGGGCCACAGGCCTGAGGGGCTGAGGGGAAGCCTTCCCAGCTGAAGTAGCCTACTGAGTGATGAGTGGATTATGAGGGTGAGTCACTTTCTTGCTGCATCTTCTTTGTAGCTAAGTGGCTGATTTGTATGATTATTTATGTTGTTGATGCGGATAATCGTTTCCAACAATATTACATAGTGGCCTTGTAAACAAGTCTGTTTTGCCTTGTAACGTTGACTTGGTTAAATGCCTCCAGCCAGGAACTTGGCTGCTAGCCATCTTAACCAGTAAAAACAAAATTGGACTTGTAAACGCTGAACCCTGAACCCTAATAACGATAAGCTTCGGTGGCCGAGCGGTGAAGGCGATTGACTAGAAATCAATTGGGTTCTCCCCGCACAGGTTAGAATCCTGTTCGAAGCGTTTTGACGCCATCAATCTACCATTGCTGCCGTAGAGACAGGTGCCATGGCTTAATCTGATGCAAAAAGGCAGAGATAAGCCCATAGCTACCCCAGGGTAACACAAACAAACGGTCAACGTGGGAATTTGGGGGTCACAAGGGGAGCTTCGCCAACCACCGGCAACTACTTACCAACAGACCCGATAACTTTCCGTCACCAAACTTACCGCCAACCTCCACCAACTAGCAACTAGCATCTTTGAACCGAATGGCTGAAAGGAGAATGGTGAAGGAAAGGGCTTTAGGATTTAGGGTTTAGGGTTTAGCTTGAAAGAGACTGCGGTTTGACCGCAGTTAACTGCCGATTTAGCTGGAATGGAACCAATCAGGCTTAACGACAAGGCCGCAGAAAAATCGCGGATCTGTAACCTGATCTGCGGGCATAGGGCCACAGGCCTGAGGGGCTGAGGGGAAGCCTTCCCAGCTGAAGTAGCCTACTGAGTGATGAGTGGATTATGAGGGTGAGTCACTTTCTTGCTGCATCTTCTTTGTAGCTAAGTGGCTGATTTGTATGATTATTTATGTTGTTGATGCTTATAATCGTTTCCAACAATATTACATAGTGGCCTTGTAAACAAGTCTGTTTTGCCTTGTAACGTTAACTTGTTTAAATGCCTCCAGCCAGGAACTTGGCTGCTAGCCATCTTAACCAGTAAAAACAAAATTGGACTTGTAAACCCTGAACCCTAATAACTATAATGATTCTATTTGACCTTGAAAAATACCAAGTGCAGCCTGGCCGCATGAAACAACAACATTCAAAGTCACAGCTGCGGTTCTGATTTGAGGGGGGGGGGGGGGGGGGGGGGGGGACTTGCCGCAGTAAAAAAAACAGTATTGCGGTTCTCCCACAAGAAACTAAGAGGAAACTGTCCTACCCTGCCCTTAACCTCATGCCTCATAAAGTCATAATTTGTACTAAATATATTTTTATCCTCTTAGTCAAGCAGCTTTCCAATAGTGCGATGCAGTGATCGGAGAATAGACTTCCACAAAGACCTCTTTGAAGCTTTGTTCATATCTGCGGGGTGGAACTCCTGGCAAAAGGGTGTGTCGGTCACAAGCATGTCCAGATTAGGCATCATCTTGATGGTGCCTGGAGGGAGGCCTGCCAGATCTGCCAGGTCGTATTTGGAGTACAAGGAAGCAGCTGCGGGACGGATGTAGTACAGTCGGTTCTTGTGGTCTCGGAGCACAGAGAACTGCGGGGTGGTGCATTGGGATTGTCATATGTGCGGGCGTGGATGGGTTTGGGAGTTGTGGGTGTGGGCGTGGGTGGGGGAATGGGCATGGGCGTGGGTTGATGAGTAATGGGCGTGGGTGTTGGTGAGGGAGTCATGAGAGTGGGCATGGGTGCGGGTGTGGGGGTGGGTGCAGGAGTCATGGGCATGGGCATCGGTGTGGAATTGGAATTGGGTGTGGGAGTTGTGGGCGTAGGCATGGGTGTGGGCATGGGCGTGGGTGGATGAGTAATGGGCGTGAGAATGGTTGTGGGAGTTGTGGGCATGTGCAGGGGTGGGGGACTTGTGGCCATGGGCGCCGGTGTAGACGGGTGTGGGAGTCATGGGCGTGGGCGTGGGCATGGGAGTGTGGGTGCAGGAGTCATGGGCATGGGCATGGGCGTAGGATTGGGTGTGGGAGTCGTGGGCGCGGGCAGGGGTGTGGGCATGGGCTCGGGCGTGGGCGTGGTTGAAGGAGTTATGGGCGTTGGCATGGGTGTGGGAGTTGTGGGAGTTGTAGGAGTAGTGGGCGCGGGTACGAATGAGGGTGAAGGACTCATGGGCATGGGTATGGGTGTGGGCATGTGTGTGGGAGTTGTGGGCGTAGGCATGTGTGTGGGCATGTGTGTGGGTGAAGGAGTCATGAGTGTGGGCGTGGGCATGGGCGTGGGTGCAGGAGTCATGGGCATGGACATGGGCGTGGGATTTGGTGTGGGAGTTGTGGGTGTGGGCATGGGTGTGGGCATGGGTTAATGAGTAATGGGTGTGTGCATGGGCGTGGGTGAAGGACTCATGGGC
The DNA here is from genome assembly GCA_022414725.1 of Microglena sp. YARC. Lineage (NCBI taxonomy): Eukaryota > Viridiplantae > Chlorophyta > Chlorophyceae > Chlamydomonadales > Chlamydomonadaceae > Microglena > Microglena sp. YARC. Next base: position 18,400 of record JAJSRW010001910.1, read on the forward strand.
ATGGGCCTGGGCGTGGGTGAAGGAGTGGGAGGTCTGGGCGTGGGCGTGGGCAAGGGTGTGGGATTGGGTGTGGGAGTTGTGGGTGTGGGCATGGGTGTGGGACTCGTGGGCCTGGGCATGGGTGTGGGATTGGTTGTGGTAGTTGTGGACGTGGGCATGGGTGTGGGATTGGGTGTGGGAGTCGTGGGTGTGGGCATGGGTGTGGGAGTTGTGGGCGTGGGCATGGGTGTGGGATTGGGTGTGGGAGTTGCGGGTGTGGAAGTCGTGGGTGTGGGCATGGGTGTATGAGTTGCGGGTGTGGGAGTTGTGGACGTGGGCATGGGTGTGGGAGTCGTGGGTGTGGGCATGGGTGTGGGAGTTGTGGGCGTCGGCATAGGTGTGGGATTGGGTGTGGGAGTTGTGGACGTGGGCATGGGTGTGGGATTGGGTGTGGGTGCTGTAGACGTGGGCATGGGGCATGGGTGTGGGTGTCAGAGTGTGGGTGTCACAATGATGTGGGGCCTGCCTCGATGTTGCCTACCATGGTTAGGGTCCTCAAATCGTTTTTGGTGAAGCCCCCCCTTCTTAGGGGCGGGATCCCCCAGGGTCACCTACCCCATTGGTTAACCGCCCGTCCGACCGGCCCACCAACCACAAGAAATCCTGGCTCTAAGTGGCCCCTGGCTTTGGTCTGCTGCACTCCATTCCTGTGCCACCTGTCACTCCGATATAAAACACTCTCCGCAAATTCTCCACATCGCGCCTAGGACTTGTTTCAATTTGTCCTACCTGGGATGGTTAGGGTGTTCAAAATGAACTTGCACTTGTTTGTACTTTGTACTTTGTACTTTGTACTTTGTCTTACTTGCGTCCACCACATGGGGCCTGTCTTAGTGTTGCCTGGGATGGTTAGGGTGCTCAAAATGAACTTGCACTTTGTACTTTGTCTTACTGGCGTCAACGACATGGGGCCTGTCTTGATGTTGCCTGTGATGGTTAGGTTGCTCAAAATGTAATTGTACTTTGTACTTTGTCTTACTTGCGTCCACCACATGGGGCCTGTCTCAGTGTTGCCTGTGATGGTTAGGTTGCTCAAAATGTAATTGTACTTTGTACTTTGTCTTACTTGCGTCCACCACATGGGGCCTGTCTCAGTGTTGCCTGAGATGGTTAGGGTGCTCATAATGTACTTGAACTTTGTACATTGTTCTTAGTCTTACTCATGTCCACGGCATGGGGCCTGTCTCAATGTTGCCTGTGATGGTTAGGGTGCTCAAAATGTAATTGTACTTTGTACTTTGTACTTTGTCTTACTTGCGTCCACAACATGGGGCCTGTCTCCATGTTGCCTGTGACGGTAACTAGGGTGCTCAAAATGTACTTTGTACTTAGCCTTACCTGGGTCCACGACATGGGGCCTCAAAATCTACTTTGTACTTTCTCTTACCTGGGTCCACGACATGGGGCCTGTCTCGATGTTTCCTGTGATGGTTAGGGTCCTCAGAATCTGATCAGCAAGCACCAGTGCAGCCTTGTTGGTGTCATTCTTGTAGTTGGGGCTGATGGGCACGAAGTCTGGGAACTGAGCGTTCTTGCCTAGACCTCCCAAGGCGCGGTTTAACAAGACGGCCCTCTGGAACCTGGTGCACAAAAGGAATCAAGGATTCATACCGGTCTGTAAACACAGTTATGAAATCAATACACCATTTTTTAATAACAATGAACATAAAATAAAGCAATTAATCAATTAATGAAAACAATACAGTAACAAATAAATAATAACGAGAATGAATATAAAATAGAGTACAAAATAAAATAATGAATACAATACAAATTCGGCCAGAAAGCACGAGTGCAGCCTTGTTGGTGTCATTTTTGTAGTTGGGGCTGATGGACACAAAGGCGGGGAACTGAGCGTTCTTGCCTAGACCACTCAAGGCGCGATTTAAAAAGACGGCCCTCTGGAACCTGGTGCACAAAAGGAATCACTAATTCAGGGATTTTTATTTCCGCTATATATAGCAAACGCTAGTTTTGACCCCGTTTTAGCGAAATTATCGCTGTAAAAAAGTAAAAAAAAGTGTTTTTCAAGATAGGTTTAACAAGACGGCCCTCTGTCTGTCTGTCTGTCTGTCTGTCTGTCTGTCTGTCTGTCTGTCTGTCTGTCTGTCTGTCTGTCTGTCTGTCTGTCTGTCTGTCTGTCTGTCTGTCTGTCTGTCTGTCTGTCTGTCTGTCTGTCTGTCTGTCTGTCTGTCTGTCTGTCTGTCTGTCTGTCTGTCTGTCTGTCTGTCTGTCTGTCTGTCTGTCTGTCTGTCTGTCTGTCTGTCTGTCTGTCTGTCTGTCTGTCTGTCTGTCTGTCTGTCTGTCTGTCTGTCTGTCTGTCTGTCTGTCTGTCTGTCTGTCTGTCTGTCTGTCTGTCTGTCTGTCTGTCTGTCTGTCTGTCTGTCTGTCTGTCTGTCTGTCTGTCTGTCTGTCTGTCTGTCTGTCTGTCTGTCTGTCTGTCTGTCTGTCTGTCTGTCTGTCTGTCTGTCTGTCTGTCTGTCTGTCTGTCTGTCTGTCTGTCTGTCTGTCTGTCTGTCTGTCTGTCTGTCTGTCTGTCTGTCTGTCTGTCTGTCTGTCTGTCTGTCTGTCTGTCTGTCTGTCTGTCTGTCTGTCTGTCTGTCTGTCTGTCTGTCTGTCTGTCTGTCTGTCTGTCTGTCTGTCTGTCTGTCTGTCTGTCTGTCTGTCTGTCTGTCTGTCTGTCTGTCTGTCTGTCTGTCTGTCTGTCTGTCTGTCTGTCTGTCTGTCTGTCTGTCTGTCTGTCTGTTACAGTCTAGGGGCCAAATAGGCTTAAGGGACTTGCCCAAACTGTTTGTAAACAAAATAATGAATACAGTACAAATATAAATTAAAAATAATAATGCATATAAAATCTATATATATAAAGAAATCATGGTCGTGGTGGTCGTGGTGGTGTCATCGCGTAACCGACTTAACCGACTTCCCGCCCAGCCATTTCCGGATTTCCCGCCCAGCCAATTCCCGCTCAGCCAATTCACGCGTATAATCCCTCCTGCTTCAACTTCTGCCTGATTGGCCTCCTGCGAATTCTGCCTTATGCAGCCTTCGCCTCCTGCGTATTCTACCTGTTGCGCATCCCGCCCGATTTCTCCTTTTTCCGCCTGAGTTCATCCACCTGATTTCGGTAGCGCTACAGTTCGTCTTCCTACAAGCTTTTTCCCCTGCATCTCTGCAAGACCTTTCCCTTGCGTCAAGAGACCTGTCGCTGCGCACAACGGGAGGTGACGTGGTGAGTCAGCGGACCTGTCAGAAATGTCCGAATCGCATCCATCCCATGTCACAAACTTGACTGCAAATTCTTCCCACTGTATTGAGAAACATGTCGCACCGCATTGTGCCATAGCAAGTACGCATCAAAGTTGACCGAATGAAACATCTCGCTGAGCATTCTCGCCCTAACTTGACTGAACATCTCAAATCAGCAACTTGACTGTAACTTCTTCCCACTGCATCGAGAAACATGTCGTCGCTGTGCGTTGTGCTATAGCGAGCACGCGGCAAAGTTGAATGGATGAACCTAGCGATGTTTCCAAGTCCCAGATCGAGTTGACTTCGGGAGCAGTTGCGGTGAACAGGATTGTTCTTCGGCCGAACTGAATACATGCTCGCTAAGAAGAAGCTTTAGTTATATACAGTTGCGATTGCGCAGGTTCAGCCTTTTCAGTGGGGTCGACTATCGATCACAGCTGAGGTGGCAGGGAAGCAGGTCCGATGCTTTTAGCGGAGTCGGATGATGCGCAAACGTTGTCGATGCTCATCGTCCCGTTTGCCTTTCAGCTATGGCAAAGCCCACAGCTGAAGTGGAGGGGGACAGATATGGAGTATGTGTGTGCTGGTGGGTGCGTGTAGGTGGGAGGGGAGGGATGAGAGTGGGAGAGGGTGGGGGCTGGTGGGATGGCTGGGGTGGGGGAAGGGATGGAGCCAGGAAATATGTCAGGAAGAGTAAGGGAGTATGTTTGTGGGCGGGTACATGTTGGGTGGGGGTGGGGGTGGAGATAACTAGGGGGGGGGCGGGAGTACGGTGGTGTTTGTGTGCTTGTGGGTGCACAAGGGAGACCATCGCAAGGGATATGCGTCCATCAATGTTTGAAGTTGCATGAACTGCAGAGAAAACCGTTTTGCAACCCAGCCCAAAACAGGTGTGACCAACGGGAGGGAAAAGGGGAGGGGGCGGATAATGGTTTGGTGTGGTGGTGTGTGAATGGGTGGGGTAAACCATTATGTAACCAGCCCCAAATAGGTGTGGCCAAAAGGCCAAACGGGCACCGTACTATGATTGGGGTGGGGGGTGGGGTGGGGGGTGGGGGGGTCTTCGTGAGAGTAGATGTGGCCACCGGCCACACGGGCTACCGTACTAGTAAATACATAAAAGAATAAATACAATCATGAATCAAACACTAATCTGGTCACGGAGCGCAAGCGCAGCTTTGTTGGTGTCAGTCTTGTAATTGGGACTGGTAGTATCCAGGTAGTGATAATATACATATGTTTCATTAGATAGAAGGAAAGGAAGAAATATGGTAATTATGCAAGCAAACAGGCAGGCAGGTAGGCAGGCAGGCAGGCAAGCAAGCAAGCAAGACGCCCTCCCACACACAAACACATGTATAGGAACACAGGCTACCAACTGATCAGGAGATTCAGCGACACTAGGAGCAAATAAAGCCTTGGGGTATCCTTTCCAGTAAGACCCCCCCCCCCCCACACACACACACACACACACACACACACACACACACACAAACACACATACACACACGTAAGACCACCACCTTGCACCAGCCCTTGGAGTAAGACCACCACCTTGCACCAGCCCTTGGAGTAAGACCACCACCACACACAAACACATATATACGAACACAGGCTACCGACTGATCAGGAGATTCACCAATGCCAGGAGTGCAAGAAGCCTTGGAGTAGCCCTTGCAGAAAGACCCCCCCACACACACATAGACCCCCACACACAAACTCCCCCCACACACCCACACCCACACCCACATATACGTACGCAGGCTACCAACCTATCAGGTGATTCACCAACAACAGGAATGAAGACAGCCTTGGAGTAGCCCATGCAGAAAGACCCCCCCACCCCCCCACCCACACACACACCCACCCACACACATAGACCCCCCCCCACAATAACTCCCCCCCACACCCACCCCTACACCCACATATACGTACACATGCTACCGACCTATCAGGTGATTCTCCAACGCCAGGGGTGCAGAAAGCCTTGGAGTAGCCCATGCAGAAAGACCCCCCACCCCCACCCACACCCACACCCACACACATAGACCCCCCCCACACAATAACTCCCCCCACCCACCCACCCACACATATACGTACTCAGGCTACCAAGCTATCACATGATTCACCAACGCCAGGGGTGAGGAAAGCCTTGGAGCCCTTACAGAAAGACCCCCCCCCAAATAACAAACACATACCCCCCCCCCCCCCCCCCCCCACACACACACACACACACACACACACACATAGACCCCCCACACACAAGAACTCCCCCCCACACACCACACCCACACCCACATATACGTACACATGCTACCGACCTATCAGGTGATTCTCCAACGCCAGGGGTGAAGAAAGCCTTGGATTAGCACTTTCCAGAAAGACCCCCCCAAACACAAACACATAGACAGCCCCAAACCCCCCACCCCACCCCACCCCCCCAAACACAAAGATACGTACACATGCTACCGACCTATCAGGTGATTCACCCACGCCAGGGGTGAAGAAAGCCTTGGAGTAGCCTGTGCAGTCCCAATACTTGGAATGGGGTTCATTGTAGTCGTTGTGTACGGCCTCATTACATGCTGCCTGAGGATATTTTGTATTTGTGTGTGTGTGTGTGTGTGTGTGTCTGCGCGCGTGTATGTGTGTGTGTAGTGTGTGTGTGTGTGGCGGTATGTATGTGTGTGTGTGTGAGCGTGTCTGTATACGTGTGTGTGTATGTATGTGTGTGTGCATATGTGTGTATGTGTGTGTAGTGGTATGTGTGTGTGTGTGTGATGGTGTATGTCTTTGTATGGTGGTATGCATGTGTGTGTGTGTCTGTATACGTTTGTGTGTATGTACTTGTGTGTGTGTGTGTGTCTGTGTGTGCATGTGCATTTGTATGTGTATGTATGTTTGTGTCTATGTGTATGTGTGTGTGTGCCTTTGGATGTGTCTGTATGTGTGGGTGGGCGTGGTTGTGTTTGTACATGTGTGTCTGTGGGTGTGCCTGTATATGTGTGTGTCTGCGGGTGTGGATGTGCTGTCTGTGTGTGTGGGTGCCTGTGAGTCTGTGTGCGCTGTATGTGTGTGTGGGTGCCTGTGAGTGTGCCTGTCTGTATGTGTGTGTGTACATGTGTTCCTGTGTGGGTCTGTCTGTATGTGTGTGTCTGCGTGTGTGTCTGTGTGTGTTATTAAGCATGTGCCTGTGTGTGTGCTTGTATGTGTTTGTGTCTGTGCGTGTATACCTGTGTGTGTGTTTGTGGGTGTGTGCCTGTATGTATGTGCTTGTAGGTGTGTATTTGTGTGTGTTTATAAGTGTGTGCCTGTGTGTTTATGTGCGTGTTTGTCTTTGTGTGTGTGTTTATGGGCATGTGCCTGTATGTTTTGTTTTAGGCACATCAAAGTCACCTCCAGCTTAGGTTCCAAGTCCTTTAGCATGTTCAGCTGTGTGTGTGTGTGTGTGTGTGTGTGTCTGTATGCGTGTGTGTGTTTATACATGTGTGCCTGTGTGCACGCCTGTACGTGTGTATGCGTGTGTGTGTTTGAGTCACATCCAACTCACCTCCAGCTAAGGTCCCAAGTCCTACAGCATTTTAGCTGTGTGTGTGTGTCTGTATGCGTGTGTGTGTTTATAAGTGTGTGCCTGTGTGTGTGTTTGATGAGTTACACCCAACGCACCTCTAGCTTAGGTTTCAAGTCCTCTAGCATTTTCAGCTGTGTGTGTGTCTGTATGGGTGAGTCTGAATGTGTGTGTCTGTCTGTGTGTCTGTTTGCCTGTGCCTGTGTATGTGTCTGTCTGTACATATGTTTATAAGCGTGTGTGCCTGCGTGTGTGTCTGTATGCGTGTGTGTGTTTATAAGTGTGCCTGTGTGTGTGCCTGCGAGTGTGTGTGTGTGTGTGTTGAGTTACATCCAACGCACCTCTAGCTTAGGTCCCAAGTCCTCTAGCACTTTAGCTGTGTGAGTGTCTGTGTGTGTCTGTCTGTGTGTGTCTGTATGCGTGTGTGTGTTTATAAGTGTGCCTGTGTGTTCGCCTGTACGTGTGTATGTGTGTGTATATGTGTGTGTGTGTGTGTTTGAGTTACATCCAACTCACCTCCAGCTTAGTTTCCAAGTCCTCTAGCATTTTAGCTGTGTGAGTGTCTGTGTGTGTCTGTCTGTGTGTGTCTGTATGCGTGTGTGTGTTTATAAGTGTGCCTGTGTGTGCGCCTGTACGTGTGTATATGTGTGTGTGTGTGTTTGAGTTACATCCAACTCACCTCCAGCTTAGTTTCCAAGTCCTCTAGCATTTTAGCTGTGTGAGTGTCTGTCTGTGTGTGTCTGTATGCGTGTGTGTGTTTATAAGTGTGCCTGTGTGTGCGCCTGTACGTGTGTATGTGTGTGCGTGTGTGTTGAGTTACATCCAACGCATCCCTAGCTTAGGTCCCAAGTCCTCTAGCATTTTAGCTGTGTGTGTGTCTGTATGTGTCTGTATGCGTGTGTGTGTTTATAAGTGTGCCTGTATGTGCGCCTGTACGTGTGTATGTGTGTGCGTGTGTTGAGTTACATCCAACGCACCTCCAGCTTAGGTTCCAAGTCCTCTAGCATTTTAGCTGTGTGTGTCTGTATGTGTGTGTCTGTGCGTGTGTATAAGCATGTGACTGTGTGTGTGCCTGTATGTGTGTGTGTGTTTTCTTTCACATCCATCTCACCTCCAGCTTAGGTTCCAAGTCCTCTAGCATTTTCAGCTGGGCCGGAAACTGTGGGGTGTTGGTCAGCACTCCATATGGGTTGCGCACCCAGTGCCAGCTAGCGTATGTATTGTTGATCCACTCAAAGACGGCTGAGTGTCCTCTGGCGTCGGTAATAATAAAGTGAGCAACAACAGGCTCCCCCATCAATGTGTCGAAGATTTTGTTGAAAAGCGGGTTGACGACGATGTCAAAACTGTTTCCCTGAGTGGGTAGGGGAGTTAGTGTGTGAGTGTGTGAATGCTTTTATTGAAAAGTGGGTCGAAAACGATGTCAACCAGTCAAAACTGTTTTCCTTGGAGGGAAGGGAGGGAGTGTGTGAATGATTTTGTTGATGCACTCGAAGACGGCTGAGGGCCCTTTGACATCGGTCACAATGAATTCCCTGGGTGGGTTGCGCACCCAGTGCCAGCTAGCTTACGTATTTATGGGTTGCGCACCCAGTGCCAGCTAGCGTACATATTTATGGGTTGCGCACCCAGTGCCAGCTAGCGTACGTATTTTTGATCCACTCAAAGACGGCTGAGTGTCCTCTGGCGTCGGTAATAATAAAGTGAGCAACAACAGGCTCCCCCATCAATGTGTCGAAGATTTTGTTGAAAAGCGGGTTGACGACGATGTCAAAACTGTTTCCCTGAGTGGGTAGGGGAGTTAGTGTGTGAGTGTGTGAATGCTTTTATTGAAAAGTGGGTCGACAATGATGTCAACCAGTCAAAACTGTTTTCCTTGGAGGGAAGGGAGGGAGTGTGTGAATGATTTTGTTGATGCACTCGAGCTAGACGGCTGAGGGCCTTTGACATCGTCACAATGAATTCCCTGGGTGGGTTGCGCACCCAGTGCCAGCTAGCGTACGTATTTATGGGTTGCGCACCCAGTGCCAGCTAGCGTACGTATTTTTGATCCACTCAAAGACGGCTGAGTGTCCTCTGGCGTCGGTAATAATAAAGTGAGCAACAACAGGCTTCCCCATCAATGTGTCGAAGATTTTGTTGAAAAGCGGGTTGACGACGATGTCAAAACTGTTTCCCTGAGTGGGTAGGGGAGTTAGTGTGTGAGTATGTGAATGCTTTTATTGAAAAGTGGGTCGACAACGATGTCAACCAGTCAAAACTGTTTTCCTTGGAGGGAAGGGAGGGAGTGTGTGAATGATTTTGTTGATGCACTCGAAGATGGCTGAGGGCCCTTTGACATCGGTCACAATGAATTCCCTGGGTGGGTTGCGCACCCAGTGCCAGCTAGCGTACGTATTTATGGGTTGCGCACCCAGTGCCAGCTAGCGTACGTATTTATGGGTTGCGCACCCAGTGCCAGCTAGCGTACATATTTATGGGTTGCGCACCCAGTGCCAGCTAGCGTACGTATTTTTGATCCACTCAAAGACGGCTGAGTGTCCTCTGGCGTCGGTAATAATAAAGTGAGCAACAACAGGCTCCCCCATCAATGTGTCGAAGATTTTGTTGAAAAGCGGGTAGACGACGATGTCAAAACTGTTCCCTGTGGTGGTAGGGGAGAGGCCAAATTACGTCTTGCTTTGTTAAAACTGTGTTCCTGGGTGAGAGGGGGAGTGAGAGCATATAAAATGCTGATTGCCAGTGGGTTGGTAAGATTGAAGGTGAGTGCCCTTTGGAATTGGTCACAATACAGTGAGGTTGGAACACAAAACCGAAAAAAAACTGTGTCCCTTGAAATTGTTTTGGGTTGGTAAGACTGGGGTTGAGTGCCCTTTGGCGTCGGTAACAATACAGTGATACAATTTGTCAAAGACTTTGCTGAAACGTGGTTGACGACGATGTCAAAATTGTTTCCCTGGGTGGGTAGGGGAGTGGCCAAATTGCATTTGTTTTATTTGTGTCCCTGGGCTGGGTGAGAGGGGGAGTGAGAGCATACTTTCACATCGGTCACAAAAACGTGAGCCACAACAGGCTCGCCCAAGGTGTTTTTCTGTGGGGTGGGGGTGGGGTGGGGTGGGGTGGAGGATGGGGGACCAAATTACACATTGTTTTGTAAAACTGTGTACCTGGGTGAGAGGGGGGCCCAAAATAGCGAGGACACACATGGAATGCAGAGTATGCCCCCATGCACAACAGGGATCTCTATAGGAAAACTCTAAACATGAAGACAGATGGAGAACGACGCCGCACTTACGCCAAGTATGTCTGGCTCCAGGGTAGGCCGTACCGACAACGGGTACTGAACAACTACAGGTGAGCTCATCACAACCTGGCTGCCTCCACAGATGAGGACCCAGAATGGAAAGGACACACATGGAATGCAGAGTATGCGCCATGCAAATGATTGAGGATGAATACCTCTTCACATTTGAGTGCCCGAACATGCAATAAAATTAAGATTTGGAGAATTGTTGTTTTTTGTCTCAACTGTCTTTTCCCAGGTATTTTTGTACTTGGTACCGCAATTTACGGTGCCTATCAGCGAGAACGACAAGAACCCAGTAATCTCTTTGAGACGGATATTGTGAACATAAAGAACCAACCCACTTTGATATTGGGAGATACTGACCAACAGATGAGCGCCCTGTGTGGGACATGCGACTAGAAGACAGTGGCCTCCTTTCTGTCTACGTGTTTTAGGGTTAGGAAAAGCCGGACCACTACTAGAGCCTTGACGGATAGACTGCTACATCTACCGATTTCACTGGACGTGCCCCTAGCGTGCTTGGATCACGATTCTGGTTGGATTTATGCACTCGGAAGTCTGACAGAAAATTTCTCCAAACAGATTAGCCCAAATAAAATAGTTTTTTCTTTTTCTTTTCTTCTTTGTGCATGATGTTTGTAAGTCCCCCTTGACTCCGTCAAGCCTAGGGCTCATTTGAAGTTCAGTAGAGCACCAGGAAAAATGTAATCATCATCATCATATATATACATATATAGATACAGTAGATATGGTAACAAACATCAGCCCAATATGCAGAGATTGATCTTACTGGTGCAGGCAGAGCATATGAGAGCTATATATATATATACAGAAGATATGGTAACAAACATAAGACTAATATGCACAGATTGATCTTACCGGTGCAGGCAGAGCATCTAAAACCTGCATCAGCAAAAGAAGAGAAAATGTGGTTGGTTGGTTGGTTGGTTGGGAGGGAGATGGGCATGTTTACAAGACTAGCCTATGTATGAACTACTGTATCATTAATGAATTATATTGCTGTATCATTAATGAATTATATTGCTGTATCATTAATTAATTATATTGCTGTCTCATGAATTAATTAAATTGCTGTATCATTAATACTTAATTATATTGCTGTATCATTAATACACACCAACCACCCACATACATGTAGGAGGGTGTCCATGCAGGTGGGTGTATGATACATTGACACCATTACCTTCCCACGCATACACACCAACCATCCACAAACACGTAAGCGCACATGCATGTAGGTGGTTTCCATGCAGGTGGGTGTCTTATAATTTTGGGGAGGCTATCTGCTCCCCAAACAGTGGGACAGACTGTTTCTGCAAGGACACCATGACCGCGCGCGCCGGAGAGATCTTTGAACTCTCTCCTTCGAATAAAAGGAGGCAGTAGTCAGAACTTGACCAGATTGTGGGGACAACTTCTTCACCATGTCCGCAAGGGATTCTGAGAGTCTGAGGCTTATAGCTGGGGTCTGAAGACATCTACAGATATTTTGATTTTGAATTTGATTTTTCTAAAACATACAATTTTCAAATTCAAATTCAAACATGTGGATGTACCACTGTAGCTTATTGCCAATTTGAGAAACATATGACCCTTTTATTCCACTTTTCCCTAATCATTTTTTGGGTATTACCGGTAATACCCGGCAACCCAGGACAAACATTACTAAACCCTACCCCCCCACACCCCCACCCACCCACACACACACACAAAATGAGTTGCTCAGAATGGCCTGACAATGGCTCAAAACAACGCCATGAATCATGCCATTATAGCCCCATTCTCAGATTAAATAAATCAAGAGAAGTACAAATTTGGAGGCCTGGGCACCTTCTGATTAACTACAAAATAAAAACAGCAATAACAACAAAATAAAAACAGCGATAGCAACAAAATAAAAACGATAACTCACCTCATCAACGGTTGAGGACCGAGAGAGAGAGTATAATAAAGTCATTAATAAAAAACAAAATAAATATCAAAATGCAATACAAATAAAATGATAGCTCACCTCATCAACGGTTGAGACACGAGAGAGCATAATATATTAATAAATAAAAACGAATAACAAAATGAAATAAATTATAACTCACCTCATCAACGGTTGAGAATCAAGAGAGAGTATAATATAATAATGAATAAAAAATAAAGAGAATGATTAATCACCTCATCAAATGTTGAGAGATGAGAGAGAATATAATATAGTAATAAATAAAAACAAAAATACTAATACAAATACAAATAAAATACAAATGAAATTATAACTCACCTCATCAACGGTTGAGAATCGAGAGAGTATAATATAGTGATTAATAAATAAAAAAATGCTAATACAAATTCAAATAAAAGACAGATAATATGATAACGCACCTCATCAACGGTTGAGAATCGAGAAAGTATCCAACTGGGGACGTCCACAAAGTTCAGCACTGGCAGGAATCCACCATGAGGCTTGTAGATGCCAATTTCTGGTTGATTGGTTGGTCGGATGGTTGGTTGGTTGCTTGCTTGGTTGGTTGGTTGGTTGGTTGGTTGGTTGGTTGGTTGGTTGGTTGGTTGGTTGGTTGGTTGGTTGATTGGTTGGTTGGTTGGTTGGTTGGTTGGAGGCTTGTACATGCCAATGTCTGCATTCATTGTTCACTTAAAATGAGAAAGCAAGCAGGCAGGCAGGCAGGCAGGCAGGCTCAGGGGCAGGGATGTTTCCCCCCGATATATATAGGGATCACTTCTTTTGACCCCGTGTTGGGCCTCAATCGCCGCTATATAAAAAAGCGATTGCCCCAAATGGCCCTAAAAAGCTATAAAACACTGTTCATGGAGGAGTCCTAATACCATAAAGCTAGGAAACCAAGATGCAAGCGACTTGTTTCAAGCCTCGTGCAAGTCGGCTTGCAAAGCCCCTTGCAACCCACTTCCTAGGCGTTGACATCAAGCCAAGCCAATCCAAGCCAAGCCAAGCCAAGCCAAGCCAAGCCAAGCCAAGCCGGCTTGCAAGCCCCTTGTGACCTGCTTCCTAGGCATTTGCAGAAGTACTCTTCTCCCTCCTCTCCTCTCACCTCTTTTCCCCCTTCTCTAACGCCTCCCAGCCTTCACCCTACCTGATCCATTCCCACCAACCCATTACCAACCCATTACCAACCCATTACCAACCCATTACCAACCCATTACCAACCCATTACCAACCCATTAGCAACCCATTACCAACCCATTACCAAGCCCCTTGCAACCCGCTTCCTAGGCATAACATCAAGCGCGCTCACAAGCAGGGTTGCATCCCATTTGCAGTTTGCATACCACATGCTTGTTACAAGCGTGCTTGTAAGTGGGGCTTGCCGATGGTATCCCACGTGTTTGTTTTTGTTACGAGTGTGCTTGTAATGGGCTTATCCTTGGTATCCCGCATGCTTGTTGTTGTTACGAGCGTGCTTGTAAGTGGGGCTTATCGTGGTTTCCCGCGTGCTTGTTTGTTGTTGTTACAAGCGTGCTTGTAATGGGGCTTATCATTAGTATCCCGCATGCTTGTTGTTGTTACAAGCGTACTTGTAATGGGGCTTATTGTTTGTCTCCCGCATGCTTGTTGGTGTTACAAGCGTGCTTGTTTTGCTACAAGTGTGCTTATAAGTGGGACTTATCGTTGGTCTCCCGCGTGCTTGTTTGTTGATGAAAGCGTGCTTTATTTTGCTAGAAGCATGCTGGTTTTAGTTAAGAGCGTAAGTGGGGCTTATCGTGGTATCCCGCGTGCTTGTTTTTTGTTACGAGCGTACTTGTAAGCGTGGCGTATCGTTGGTCTCCTGCGTGCTTGTGTTTTGTATTGAACGCGCTTGTAAGTGGGGCGTATCGTTGGTATCCCGCATGCTTGTTTTTGTTACGAGCGTGCTTGTGAGTGGGGCTTATCGTTGGTCTCCCGCGTGCTTGTTTGTTGTTACAAGCGTGCTTTATTTTGCTAGAAGCATGCTTGTTTTAGTTACGAGCGTTCTTGTAAGTGGGGCTTATCGTGGTATCCCGCGCGCTTGTTTTTTGTTATGAGCGTGCTTGTAAGTGGAGCTTGTCGTGGTATCCCGCGCGCTTGTTTTTTGTTACGAGCGTGCTTGTAAGTGGAGCTTGTCGTGGTATCCCGCGCGCTTGTTTTTTGTTATGAGTGTGCTTGTAAGTGGAGCTTGTCGTGGTATCCCGCGCGCTTGTTTTTTGTTACGAGCGTGCTTGTAAGTGGAGCTTGTCGTGGTATCCCGCGCGCTTGTTTTTTGTTACGAGCGTGCTTGTAAGTGGAGCTTGTCGTGGTATCCCGCGCGCTTGTTTTTTGTTTACGAGCGTGCTTGTAAGTGGAGCTTGTCGTGGTATCCGCGCGCTTGTTTTTTTGTTATGAGTGTGCTTGTAAGTGGAGCTTGTCGTGTATCCCGCGCGCTTGTTTTTTGTTACGAGCCGTGCTTGTAAGTGGAGCTTGTCGTGGTATCCCGCGCGCTTGTTTTTTGTTACGAGCGTGCTTGTAAGTGGAGCTTGTCGTGGTATCCCGCGCGCTTGTTTTTTGTTACGAGCGTGCTTGTAAGTGGAGCTTGTCGTGGTATCCCGCGCGCTTGTTTTTTGTTACGAGCGTGCTTGAAGTGGAGCTTGTCGTGGTATCCCGCGCGCTTGTTTTTTGTTACGAGCGTGCTTGTAAGTGGAGCTTGTCGTGGTATCCCGCGCGCTTGTTTTTTGTTACGAGCGTGCTTGTAAGTGGAGCTTGTCGCTGGTATCCCGAGTGCACGTTTTTTTGTTGATACAGAGGAGCTACTAAGACGCTGGTTCATGTAGCAAAACAAAAACACAGTTTCTACTTACCTCCTCCCACTGTACTGCAATCTCTGTTTCGATTTTTGCGGAGCACCCTCTTTAAGGGGGCCGGAGCCCCCAGGGTTGCCCAGTTGTCCGTCTGTGCGACCCACCGGCCAACAATCCACGAAGCCTGACAAGTCAGCCAACGGTCTCGTAACTAACTCGCTTCTGTTTCCACCTGTCGCTCCGTCGCGATCACTCTCTGCCATTTTTTAGCGGCGCAGGCGAAACTTCATAAAACTTGTTGGGCTACTCATGGCAGCTTCCCGTCAGCCCCATTAGCCAGCCACAGGCTCAAACCCAATTTTTTCAGTTGCATTTGCATGCTGGTCATGTCAGCTTTCAAGCGCAGTTTCAGGTTTGGATCAAGGTTTGGCTCAAGGTTTGGCTCAAGGACAGGTAAAGGGAGCTGCCTAAAAGCTGCTGCGTATAGCCCCAAAAGAAACAGTGATTCCAATAATCACTCATCCCACTGCACTGCAATAATCACTCATCCCACTGTACTGCAATAATCACTCATCTCAGTGTACTGCAATAATCACTCATCCCACTGCATTGCAATAATCACTCATCCCACTGTACTGCAATAGTCACTCATCCCACTGCACTGCAATAGTCACTCATCCCAGTGTACTGCAATAGTCACTCATCCCACTGCACTGCAATAGTCATTCATCCCACTGCACTGCAATAATCACTCATCCCACTGTACTGCAATAATCACTCATCCCACTGCACTGCAATAATCACTCATCCCACTGTACTGCAATAATCACTCATCCCACTGCACTGCAATAGTCACTCATCCCACTGCACTGCAATAATCACTCATCCCACTGTACTGCAATAATCACTCATCCCACTGTACTGCAATAATCACTCATCCCACCGTACTGCAATAATCACTCATCCCACTGCACTGCAATAATCACTCATCCCACTGTACTGCAATAATCACTCATCCCACTATACTGCAATCATCACTCATCCCACTGTACTGCATCAATAATCAACCTACCTCCCATCATCTCATCCCATTGTACCGCAAGACTTAGCCCAGCTGAGTTCAGACCATCAGTGCAGAACAGTGTGAAGACAGGAGAGGGTGTGTTGGTGTGTTCATGGGAGAGGGTGCCTGGGTGGAGAGGGGCGTGTTGGTGGGGGAGGGTGTGTTTCTTTCTCCAGGATGATGACTTGATTCTGTGATTCTTATCGCATTTGTTATCAATTGTATGAAGTATTGATATCCATCAAAGGAATAAAATAAAATAAAAAATAAAATAAAATAAAATAAAATAAAATCTCCATCAAAGGAATAAAATAAAATAATAAAATAAAATAAAATATCCATCAAAGGAATACAATAAAATAAATAAATTAATAAAATAAAATAAAATAAAACATCCATCAAAGGAATAAAATAAAAGGAACTAGCTTCATGCTGGAGTCTTTATCCACCAACTCAGGTTCAGTTTTCATTTTCTCAAGAGTATTTGCTCTACCTCTTAATGAATCGAAATCACTTACAAGAGTGTTTTTTGTGACCAGAAAAAAGCGACTCAAGTTTAGACCTGAACAAGCTCTATGTAGCGTCGCAAGCGACGTTAAGAATTGGCGGAGTGTGTTCATGACGGAGCGACTGGTGGCAACCTACCTACCAAAAACATTTGGCAAAGGACTGTTTTACTGTCACATTTCTTTGCTACGTGTTAAGAATAACCAGCCAGGGCATGCAGTGAATAAGCAACATTTCCTGTGAATAAACCGAAAGCACTTACTGCACATCTCAATAGAGCCATGGGCCAAATGCTTTAGTAGATATTGTATTCAGTATTTCCATCATTGAACGAGTGTTTTTTGTGACCAGAAAAAAGTGAATCAAGTTGAGACCTGAAAATCGTATGGCAAAGGGCTGTTTTGCTTGTCACATTTCCTTGTCACATTTCCTTGTTACATGTTAAAATAATCAGCCTGGGCATACCGTAAATAAGCAACATTTCCTGTAAATGAACTAGAAGCACTCACTGTAACTGATTACCCAATAGAGCCATGGGCCAAATGCTTTAGTAGATATTGTATTTAGTATTTCCATCCTTCAAAGGAATCAGGATTCATGACCAGCTTCATGCTGCAGTCTTTATCCACCAATTCAGGTTCAGTTTTCATTTTCTCAAAAATGACCCTGCACATGAACCGAAATCACTTACTGCAGATTCCAATAGAGTCGCGAGCCTCCTTCCTACCAAAGCATTTCCGCGGCCTTGTTTCTAAAAAAAGGGATTTTAGGGGCCTATTAGATATTCCTCTACTAGGGTTATTGTGTAACAATATTTACTGTAATAGAACCGAAATCACTTACTGCAGATTCCAATAGAGTCGCGGGCCAAATGCTTTGGTAGGTAGAACAACCTGTTACAGGCAGAAGGATGGAGTTATGAATTGCAATTATTCGTCTGATTCCAGGGCTTTTTTCAAACATGAAATTGGGTTTTGTATAGCTTCATGGTTTTAGGCATCCTGCAGGGACAGTGTTGTAGTGCTTCGTATAGCTTTGTATAGCTTTTAAAGCTTTGTAGCCGTTTTTAGGGCAAAAACGAAACTTTTGTTTACATTTGTATAGCGATAATTTTGCCACAACGGGGTCAAAACTAGCGATCGCAATAGCTAGGGGTCGGCTATGTGTAATATGATATAATATTAGTGAATAAGAAATATTATATAATATTAGTCGGATGAGCCGTCTCACCAGAATTTCGAATTTATTTGAAAAACTAATATTATTTTGACACTATAATAATATTAGTTAGTATTAGTTTTTCAAACACTAATTTTAGTTGCCGTTCCCTATTTATAGCGGAAATAAAATGCCTGCTGTTTTCATTCCAGTGGTTGGACTCAGTGAATGAAATGCAAGTATTCATCTGTTTTTTTGGCGGTGCCCCCCTTTCTGGGGGGCGGGAGCCCCCAGGGTTACCCATTTGTCCGTCCGACCGACCGACCGACCGAAAAATTAAAGCCTGAGACGTCAGCCAATTGTCTTCAGTCAGCTCCAGTCAGTTGCCACCTGACGATCTGTGGCACACACACTCCGCCACTTTCCCGCACTGATATAATTTGCTCGTCACTGCATTGTAAGAGCGTAAGCACAGCAGTATAATGATGTAAACATGGCAGTACAGCAGTACAAGCACAGGAGTGCAACAACATAAGAACAGAATAGCAGTACAGCAGTACAGCAGTATAGAAGTACAAGCACAGGAGTGCAACAACATAAGAACATGGCAGTACAATCACACCATCATAACAGAACGATCTTATTACTCACTCTTGGAAGTCAGGTCCCATTGGTATGGGGGCGCAGTACAATCACACCATCATGGCAGTGCAACCTTTTTACTCACTCTAAGAAGTGAGGCTCCATGGGCATAGCAGTACAATCACAACAGCATGGTAAAAAAAGTACGATATTTTTACTCACTCTTGGAAGTCAGGTCCCATGGGCATGGGTGTGCAGTAGAAGTCCCTGCAAAGAATAATACAAAGGGGGGGGATGGATGCGCACATCATAAAAAGTGGAAATTCAATCAAATAAGTCAATTGTAACATATCACAATGGGAGCGTAGTAGAAGCCACTGTGAATTGAAATAGTGGGCAATGAATACATTAATTTCTCGTAGTCTCCCTCCTTTGGCTAGGACAACGTGGAATACATCAATTTTTTAAGTGGAACCATTGGCATGGGTGTGCAGTAGAAGTCCCTGCAAAGAATAATACAAAGGGGGGGGATGGATGCGCACATCATAACAAGTAGAAATTCAATCAAATAAGTCAATTGTAACATATCACAATGGGAGCGTAGTAGAAGCCACTGTGAATTGAAATAGTGGGCAATGAATACATTGATTTAAGTGTAACGTCCCATGGGCATGGGTGTGCAGTAGAAGTCCCTGCAAATAATAATACAAAGGGGGGGGGGATGGATGAGTGCCTTATAACAAGTGGGAATTGAATAAAATAAGTCAATTGTAACATATCGCAATGGGTACGTAGTAGAAGTCCCTGCAAAGAATAATACAAAGGGGTGGCATGGATACGCAATTCATAAAAAGTGGGCAATGGATAAAATAAGTCAATTGTAACATCCCATGGGTATGGGTGTGCAGTAGAAGCCCCTGCAAAGTGAAATAGTGGGCAATGAATACAATAAGTCAAGTGTAATGTCCCATAGGCATGCGTGTGCAGTAGAAGTCCCTACAAAGAATAATACAAAGGGTTGGGATGGATGCGCACATGATAAAAAGTGGGCAATTAATCAAATGAAATGGAAAAACAATCATTGCAATGTTTCATAATAGGTGTGCAGTAGAAGTCCCTGCAAAGACTAATAGGGATATGTGGGATGGATACATGGTAGGACCCCCCCCAAAAAAGATAACGCCTGAGGGGCGTGTGTTAAGGGGACGCCTCGCTGTACGCTGCAGCTGGGGAAAGTCACCATGGCAGACGTAGTAAGTGTCACCCCCCAGCCGGTTGGGACTCTTTCATGCAACGTATGGCAAGAATGCTGGTACAGGAGGCAATCGATTCTCTGTGCAGCTTAGAGATGGGTATGGTAGGACCAAGTATGTTTTTTTTTTGAAGTTGTGAAAGGACTTTCACCCTGGCAGGAGGTGGGTCTCCCCGACACAAACCAGCGACCCTGAGGATTCAGTTTTGAATGGGCGTTGCTCCTCCTACAAGACTGTGCAAAGTAGGCGCACTTGGGGTCGGTGGGAGATACCAACCCTCGACCAAACGAACATTCACCACTACCCCTATTGACCACGGCAGACAAGCTCCCTGCCTATGTCGTGTAGAGTTGGGGAGCCAAGTATGTGAGATGTTTACACGCTATGGCTTCGGGCCTGGTCAGTTCTCTTTAATTAGGGTATTTATTAGGGTATTTTTGTTTTTTGTATTAGGGTTTTATTAGGGTATTTGTTGTTAGTTATCATAATTTGGTGGTTGGCCCCAGCGCAAGCAAGCAGGCTTGTCACCAGACATAGGATTTCTTTATGTATTTTTAATTTGATGATAATGTATTTTATGTATTTTTTATTTGATTATTTATTTCTTTATGTATTTTTTATTTGATGATAATGATAATTATTTGATGATAATGATAATTATTTGATGATAATGATAATTATTTGATGATAATGATAATGATTTATTTCTTTATGTATTTTTTATTTGATGATAATGGTAATTATTTGATGATAATGATAGTGATTTATTTCTTTATGTATTTTTTATTTGATGATAATGGATATCAACGTCTATATCAATTCTGCCCGCAGGCGCTGCCACATTGCAGTAGTGGGATTGAAGCAATACAATTAAAGATATCATAATGATTTATATTGATATATTCTTAATAATGATGTATTTATTTTATATTGATGTATTTATTTTATATTGATGTATTTATTTTATATTGATGTATTTATTTTATATTGATGTATTTATATTATATTGGTGTCTTTGTATTATATTGATGTATTATTATTATATTGATGTATTTATTAAATTGGTGTATTGGTAATTATATTGATGTATTTTATATTATAATTGGTGTATTTATATTATATTTAATTACTATTTTATTTTTATAATGATGATGGCATCAACGATACTCCAACGTATAACTTATCCTAAAATAAAACCCCATGTTACCTGCATAGATATTTGATAATATCCCTACCACATTACTGTCCGCAAGGCTCACAGCACTTAGGCAGTGTGGATCACAGCATAACTAATCAAGGTGCATAACTATGTCTATTATTATATACTCATTTAGATATCAAATGGCTTACAATTGTGTTCAGGCCGACACTACCCAGTGTAAATCGAAGCAATCAACTACAATAGTAATTAATATCTATATCAGTCTGTATTATTATATTATTATTTAGATATCGACGGCTTACACTTTTATCAGCATGCCTCCACATTACAGTGTGGATTATAGCAATAAAATAAAAGATTAATTAATTGTTATTATCTTATATTGATATATTCATATTAATTGGATATCAAAGGCTTACAATTTGTCGCACATGCCTCCAAAATTAGGCAGGGCGCAGTTGGCGAAGTTATGAAACAAAACATGATTATGAGAGGCCGAAGTATGAAATTGGAATATTGTTTTATGTAGGCGAAGCGTTACAAGTTCTGTCTCGCATGCCTCCAAGACTTCCAGGTGTGCGCATTGAAGGGCCGTTGGATGCATTGCCTCCCTCCTTCTGGCCTGCGGCAAACACTGGGCAGCAGTGGGCTCGCCCTGCTTAGCAGCCGCAAGCCAAACTGGGGGGAGTAGGACTCTCACCACCTGAAAGGTGTGGGCATTTAGGGGGCGGGGGGGGGGGGTTGGGGGGGCAGGGGGGGGGGGGTGGTGGGTGTGTGTGGGGGGGGATTGTGTGTGTGTGCGTGTGTGTGTGTGGGGGGGGGGGGTCTGACAGTAATGCTCCCTGCTTACAGCCGCAAAGCCAAACTGGGGGGAGTAGACCTCACCACGCTGAAAGGTGTGGGCATAGGGGGGCGGGTGGGGGGGCAGGTGGGTGCGGGTGGGGGTGGGGGGGGGGATGTATGTGGTGTGTGGGGGGGGGGGGGGGGGGGGAGGGGGGCTCTGACAGTAATGGCTTCCCCTGCTCACAGCTGCAAAGCCAAACTGGGGGGAGGCAGTTGTCACCGCTCCTGGTATATGTGGGACATAGTTTTTTGTGGAGCAGGCGGGTGGGTGGGTGGGTGGGTGGGGTGGGGGGGGGGCGTATGTGTGTTTGTGTGTGTGGTGTTGGTTATGCTCCGGCTGCTTTCAGGTTTCAAAGCCAACTTGGAATAGTAGTTGTCACGCCTCATATATATGGTGGCATAGGTGGGCAGGTTGGGTGGGTGGGGGCGTGGGTGCAGGTGTGCAATGGGCTCCTCCACTTTACAGCCTCAAACTCCAAACTGGGGGGAGTGTTGTCACCCTCCTAAAAGGTGGAAGGTGGGTAGGTGGGGACGTGTGTGTGTTGTGTGTTTGTGTGTAATTGCTGGCCCTGCTTACAGTCACAAAGCCAAACGAGGAAGAGTAGTTGTACCCTCCTGATAGATGTGTGTGTTTGGGGGGCAAGTTGGGGGTGGGGGGGGATGGGTGGAGTAGGGGAGTAGGCAGTAGGGGGGGGGGGGGGGGGTACTGGCAGCAATACTTCCTCTGGATTACAGGCAGGCAAAGCCAAACTAGGAAGAATAGTTGTCGACTCATGAATGGTGTTGAGGCAACGGTGGGGTGTGGGTGGGTGGGGTAGGGGGGTAGGGGGGTAAGTGGGGTGGGTGGGTGGGGGAAAGGGGGTTGGGGGGTAGAGCAGGGGCTAGGGGGGTCTGGAAGATTTCTCCCCTGCTTAAGCAGCCGAAAACCAAATCTGGGGGAAGTAGTTGTCAGCCCTCATGAAAGGTGTTGCATGGGAGGGGCAAGGTAGGTGGGTGGGTGGGTGGTGGAGTAGGGGGAGGGGTGGGGTAGGGGTGGGTAGGGGGGTAGGGAGGGGGTCCTGGTAGTTACGCTCCCTGCTTACAGGCCGCAAAGGCCAAACTGGTCACACATCTTGGTCTATGTGGGTCATTGGGGACAAGGTGGGTGGAAGGGTGGGGGCGCAAAGGGGGGTGCAGGTGGCTGGATGGGGGTGGCGCATAGGGGGGCAGGTGGGTGGATGGGTGGGGCGCATAGGGGGGCAGGTGGGGTGGATGGGTGGGGGCGCATAGGGGGCTAGGTGGGTGGTATGGGTGGGGGCGCATAGGGGGCAGGTGGGTGGGTGGGGGGCGCATAGGGGGGGGGCAGGTGGGTGGTCAGGGGCGTATAGGGGGGCAGGTGGGTGGTAGGGGGCGAATAGGGGGGCAGGCTTGGTGGGTGGGGGGGCATAGGGGGCAGGTGGG
>JAJSRW010000760.1:0-91949 GCA_022414725.1 Microglena sp. YARC
GGTGGTTGGGCTGGTTGGTGGCTTGGTTTGTTTCTGGCTTTCCCTGCACCCTGCTGTCGCCGCCACCCGAATGTGGGTTGGGACTGTGGTGGGTTGGTGGGTGACGGCTTGGTTGGCATTGGTTTGTTTCTGGGATCTCTCCTGCCCCGCTGACTGTCCGCCACCCCCCTCCTTGGGGATTTGGCGGCGTTGGGTGGTGGGCTGGCTTGGGTTGGCTTGGTTTGTTTCTGGCTTCCTGTGCCCCGCGTCCCCCCCCGCATTGGTTGGGCTGGGTTGGGTGGGTTGGGACTGGCTTGGGTTCGGCTTGTTGTGTATTGATGGATTAATACTGCCACACCTGATGTCAGCCGCCCCCCCTTGGGGTTGGGCTGGGTTGGTTGGATTGGGCTGCGGCTTGGGTTGAGCTTGTTTGTT
Organism: Microglena sp. YARC; assembly: GCA_022414725.1. NCBI lineage: Eukaryota > Viridiplantae > Chlorophyta > Chlorophyceae > Chlamydomonadales > Chlamydomonadaceae > Microglena > Microglena sp. YARC. The sequence continues at coordinate 415 of JAJSRW010000760.1, forward strand.
TCATGGATTCTCCTGCACTGAATGTCCCCGACCCCGCTTTGGGTTGGACTGATGGTGGTTGGGCGGCATGGGTTGGTTGGTTGTTCGTGCTCTACCTGCCCCCTGCTTAAGCCGACACGCATGGGTGGGCCAGGGTTGGGTTGGGTTGGGATGGCTTGGTTGGCTTGGTTTGTTTAATTGGCTTCTCCTGCCCCTGATGTCACGCAGACCAACCGCATTGGGTTGGGATGGGTTTTGGGTTGGGTTGGATGACTTTGGGTTGGCTTGGTGGTTTATGGATTATAACCTGCAACACTGATGTCAGCCAGACCAGCCGGCATTTGGTTTGGATGGGTTGGGTTGGGTTGGGATGGCTTGGTTGGCTTGGTTTGTTTTATGATTATACCTGCAACACTGATGTCAGCCAGGACCACCCGCATTGGGTTTGGGATGGTTGGGTTGGGTGGGATGGCTTGGGGTTGGCTTGGTTTTGTTTATGATTATACCTGCAACACTGATGTCAAGCCAGAACCACCCGCAATTGGGTTGGGGGATGGGTTGGGTTGGGTGGCATGGGTGGCCTTGGTTTGTTAATGGATTATACCTGCAACACTGATTGTCAGCCAGACCACCCGCATTGGGTTGGGATGGGTTGGGTTGGGTTGGGCATGGCTTGGGTTTGGCTTGGTTTGTTATTGGATTATACCTGCAACACTGATGTCAGCCAGACCACCCGCATTGGGTTGGGATGGGTTGGGTTGGGGTTGGGTTGGGATGGCTTGGTTGGCTTGGTTTGTTTATGGATTATACCTGCAACACTGATGTCAGCCAGACCACCCAGCATTGGGTTGGGATGGGTTGGGTTGGGTTGGGATGGCTTGGTTTGGCTTGGTTTGTTTATGGATTATTACCTGCAACACTGATGTCAGCCAGACCACCCGCATTTGGGTTGGGATGGTTGGGTTGGCGTTGGATGGCTTGGGTTGGCTTGGTTTGTTTTATGGATTATCTGCAACACTGATGTCAGCCAGACCACCCCGGCATTTGGTTGGGATGGGTTGGGTTGGGTTGATGGCTGTGGGTGGCTTGGTTTGTTTATGGATTATACCTTTCAAACACTGAAAAATGTCAGCCAGACCACCCGCCATTGGTGTTGGGATGGATGGGTGGGTTGGGGTGTGGGATGGCTTGGGTTGGCTTGTTTGTTTATGGAATTATAACTGCAACACTGCATTGTCAGCCAGCACCAACCGCATTGGGTTGGATGGGTTGGGTTGGGTTGGGGATGCTTGGGTTGGCTTGGTTTGTTTATGGATTATACCCTGCAACACTGATGTCAAGCAGACCACCCGCATTGGGTTGGGGATGGGCATGGGCTTGGTTGGGATGCATTGGGTTGGGCTTGGCTTGGTTTTGTTTAATGGATTATACCTGCAAAACACTGATGTCAGCCAGACCACCCGCATGGTTGGGATGGGTTGCGGTTGGGTTGGGATAGGCTTGGGTTGCTTGGTATTGTTTATGGATTATACTGCAACACTGATGTCAGCCATACCACCCGCATTGGGTTGGGATGTTGGGTTGGGTTGGGTTGGATGGCTTGGGTGGCTTGTTTGTTTATGATATACTGCAACACTGATGGTCAGCCAGACCACCCGCATGGCGTTGGGATGCGGGTTGGGTGGGTGTTGGGATTGGCTTGGGGGTTGGCTTGCGTTTGTTTTGGAATGATTTACCTGCATGATGTCAGCCAGACCACCCGCATTGGGTTGGATGGTTGGGTCTGGGTTGGATGCTTGGGTTGGCTTGGATTGTTTAATGGCATTATATCTGCAAAAACCCCAAAAACTTTATGTCAGCCAGGAACCACCCGCATTTGGTGGGATGGGTGGGTTGGGTTGGGATGGCTGGGGTTGGCTTGGTTTGTTTATTGGATTTATACCTGCAACACTTGATGTCAGGCCAGACCACCCGCATTGGGTTGGGATGGGTTTGGTGGGTTGGGATGGCTTGGGTTGGCTTGGTTTGTTTATGATTATTACCTGCAACACTGATGTCGCCCAGACCACCCGCATTGGGTTGGGATGTGGGTTGGTTGGGTTGGGATGGCTTGGGTTGGCTTGGTTTGTTTTGGATTATACCTGCAACACTTGATGCAGCCCAGACCACCCGATTGGCGTTGGGATGGGTTGGGTTGGGTTGGATGGCTTGGGTTGGCCTTGGTTTGTTTATGGATTATACCTGCAACACTGATGTCAGCCAGACCACCCGCATGGGTTGGGATGGGATGGGTGGGTTGGATGGCATGGGTTGCTTGGTTTGTTTATGGATTATACCTGCAAACACTGATGTCAGCCAGACCAACCCTGCATTGGGTTTGGATGGGTTGGGGTTGGGTTGGGTGGCTTGGGTTGGCTTTGGTTTGTTTATGGATTTATACCTGCAACCACTGATGTCAGCCAAGAACCACCCGCCATTGGGTTTGGATGGGGTGGGTTGGGTTGGGATGGCTTGGTTGGCTTGGTTGTTTATGGATTATACCTGCAACAACTGATGTCAGCCAGTACCACCCGCATTTGGGTTGGATGGGTTGGGTTGGGTTTGGGATGCGCTTGGCTTAGGCTTGGTTGTTTATGGCATTATACCTGCAACAACTTGATGTCAGACAGACCACCCGCATTGGGTTGGGATGGTTGGGTTGGTTTGGGATGGCTTGGTTCGCTTTGGTTTGTTTATGGATTATACCTGCAACAACTGATGTCAAGCCAGACCACCCGCATGGGGTTGGGAATGGGTTGGGTTGGGTTGGGATGGCTGGTTGGCTTGGTTTGTTTATGGGCATGTATACCTGCAACACTGATGTCAGCCAGACCATCCCGCCATTGAGGTTGGGAGTTGGGTTGGGTTGGTTATGGCTTGGGTTGGACTTTGGTTTGTTTATGGATTTATACCTGCCAACACATGGATGTCAGCCAGCACCACCCGCATTGGGTTGGGATGGGTTGGGTTGGGTTGGGATGGCTTGGGTTGGCTGGTTTGTTTTGGATTATACCTTTGCAAACACTGATGTTTCAGCCAGACCACCCCGCATTGGGTTGGGATTGCGGTTGGGTTGGGTTGGGAGTGGCTTTGGGGTTGGCTTGGTTTGTTTTGATTATACCTGTTCAACACTGATTGTCGCCAGACCACCCGCATTGGGTTGGGATGGGATGGGTATGGGTTGGGTATGGCTTGGGTTGGCTTGCGTTTGTTTTATGGATTATACCCTGCAAAACACTTGATGTCAGCCAGACCACCCGCATTGGGTTGGGATGGGTTGGGTGGGTTGGATGGCTCATTTGGGTTGGCCTTGGTTTGTTTATGGATTATACCTGCAACACTGATGTCAAGGCCAGACCACCCGCATTGGGTTGGGATGATGGGTTGGGTCTGGGTTGGGATGGCTTGGGTTGGCTTGGTTGTTTATGGATTATACCATGCACAATGATGTCAGCCAGACCACCCGCATTGGGTTGGGATGGGTGGCGGTTGGGTTGGGATGGCTTGGGTTGGCTTGCGCGTTTGTTTATGATTATACCTGCAACCACTGATGTCAGCCAGACCCACCCGCATTGGTTGGGGGATGGCGTTGGGTTGGGTTGGGATGGCTTGGTTGGCTTGTTTGTTTATGCGATTATACCTGCAACACTGATGTCAGCCAGACCACCCGCATTGGGTTGGGATTGGGTTGGGTTGGGTTGGGATGGCTTGGGTTGGCTTGGTGTTGTTTATTGGATTATACCTGCAACACTGATGTCAGCCAGACACCCGCAATTGCGGGTTGGATGGATGGGTTGGGTGGGTTGGGATGCTTGGCGTTGGCTTTGCGTTTGTTTATGGATTATACCTGCACACTGATGTTCAGCCAGACCACCCGCATTGGGTTGGGATGGATGGGTTTTGGAGTTGGGGGATGGCTTGGGTTGGCTTGGTTTGTTTATGGTTTTATACCTGCAAACACTGATCTGTCAGCAGACCACCCGCTTGGGTTGGGTGGGTTGGGGTTGGGTTGCGGATGGCTTGGGTTTGGCTTGGTTGTGTTTATGGATTATTACCTGCAAACCACTGATGTCAGCCGACCACCCCGCATTGGGTTGGGGATGGGTTGTGTTGGGTTGGGATTGGCTTGGCTTTGGCTTGGTTTGTTTATGGATTAACCTGCAAACATTGATGTCAGCCAGACCACCCGCATTGGGTTGGGATGGGGTTGGGTTGGGTTGGGATGCTTGGGTTGGCTTGGTTTGTTTATGATTAATACCTGCAACACTGATGTCAGCCAGACACCCGCATTGGGTGTTGGGATGGTTTGGGGGTTGGATGGCTGGGTTGGCTTTGTTTGTTTATGGATATTATACGCAACATTTGAATGTCAGCCCAGACCACCCGCATGGGGGTGGGATGGGTTGGGTTGGGTTGGATGGCTTGGGTTGCTTGGTTTTGTTGTATGGATTTACCTGCAAACACTGATGTAGACCAGACCCACCCCATTGGGTTGGGATGGGTTGGGTTGGGTGGATGGCTTGGGTGGCTTGGGTTTAGTTTATGGATTATACCCTGCCAACACTGATGTTCAGCCAGACCACCCGCATTGGTGGATGGGGTTTGGTTGGTTGGGATGGCTTGGGTTGCTTTGGTTTTTTATGGATTATACCTGCCACACTGATGTCCAGCCAGACCACCCGCATTGGGTTGGGGATGGGTTGGGTTGGGTTGGGATGGCTGGGGTTGGCTTGGTTTGTTTATGGATTATACCTGCAACACTGATTGTCAGGCCAGACCACCCGCCCATTGGGTTGGAATGGGTTGGTTGGGTTGGGATGGCCTTGGTTGGCTTGGTTTGTTTATGGATCCTAACCTGCACACCTGATGTCAGCCAGACCACCCGCATTGGGTTGGATGATGGGTTGGTTTGGGTTGGGATGGCTTGGTTGGCCTTGGTTGTGTTTTATGGATTTTATTACCTGCCAACACTGATGTCAGCCAGACCACGCGCATTTGGGTTGGGGATGGTTGCGGTTGGGTTGGGAATGCTGCGGTTGGCTTGTTTGTTTATGGATTATACTTAACACTGGAGCCGACCACCCCGCATTATACTTGGGTTGGCTTGGTTTGTTTATGGATTTATACTGCAACACTGATGTCAGCCAGGACCACCCGCATTGGGTGGGGATGGGATGGGGTTGGTTGGGTTGGATGGCTTGGGGTTGCTGGTTTGTTTATGATTATACCTGCAACACTGATGTCAGCCAGACCACCCGCATTTGGGTTGGGATGGGTTGGTGGTTGGGTAGGGATGGCTTGATGGGGTTATGGGTTGGGATGGGTTTGGGTTGGGTTGGGTTGGGATGGCTTGGCTGGCTTGGTTTGTTTATGGATTATACCTGCAACACTTTGATGTCAAGCCAGGACCACCCGCATTGGGTTGGGATGGGTTGGGTTGGGTTGGGATGTGCTTGGCTTGGCTTGTTTATGATTATACCTGCACCACTGGATGTTATTGCGGTTGGACGTTGGGTTGGGGTTGGGATGGTTGGGTTGCTTTTGCCGTTGTTTATGGATTATACCTGCACACCACTTGATGTCAGCCAGACCCACCCGCATTGGGTTGGGATGGGTGGGTTGGGTTTGGGTTTGGATGCTTGGTCTTGGCTTGGTTTGTTTATGGATTATACATGCAACACTGATGTCAGCAGGACTGACCCCCCGCATTTGGGTTGGGTGGCGTTGGGTTGGGTTGGGGATTGGCTTGGGTTGGCTTGGTTTGTTTATGGATTAACCTGCAACACTGATGTCAGCCAGACCACCCGGCACTTGGGTTGGGATGGGGGTTGGGTTGGGTTGGGATAGGCTTGGGTTTGGGGTTGTTTATGGATTATACCTGCAACACTGATGTCAGCCAGACCACCTGCATTGGGTTGATGGGTTGGGTTGGATTGGGTTGGGATGCTTGGGTTGCCTTGGGTTTGTTTATGGTCTATATTCTGCAAACACTGGATGAGAGCCAGACCACCCGCTTTGGGTTGGGATGGGAATTGGGTTGGGTCTGGGTGGATGGGCTGGGTGGGTTGGCTTGGTTGGTTTTTTATGGATTATACCTTGCCAACACTGATGCTCAGCACCACCCGCAGATGGGATTGGTTGGGTGGGATTGGCTTGGGTCGGCTTGGTTTGTTTATGGCATTTATACCTGCAACACTGATGTCAGCCAGACCACCCGGCATTTGGGTTGGGATGGGTTGGGTTGGGTTGTTGTTGGGTGGCTTGGGTTTGGCTTGGTTTGTTTATGGATTATACTGCAACCCACTGATGTCTAGGGGGACACCCGGCATTGGGTTGGATCGGGTTGGGTTGGGTTGATGGCTTGGGTTGGCTTGGTTTGTTTATGGATTATACCTGCAACACTGATGGGATCAGCCAGACCACCCGCATTGGGTTGGGATGGGTTGGGTTGGGTTGGGATGGCTTGGGTTGGCTTGTTTTGTTTATGCACACTGATTAGCCAGTACCTGCAATTGGGATGGGTTGGTTGGGTTGGGATGGCTTGGTTGGCCTTGGGTTTGTTTACTGATGTCAGCCAGACCACCCGCATTGGGGTTGGGATGGGTTGGGTGGGTTGGGATGGCTTGGGTTGGCTTGGTTTGTTTTATGGATTATACCTGCAACACTGATGTCAGCCAGACCACCCGCATTGGGTTGGGATGGGTTGGGTTGGGTTGGGATGGCTTGGGTTGGCTTGGTTTGTTTATGGATATACCTGCAACACTGATGGTCAGCTCAGACCACCGCATTGGGTGGGATGATTGGGTTGGGTTTTGGGATGGCTTGGGTTGGCTTGGTTTGTTTATGGATTATACCTGCAACACTGATGTCAGCCAGACCACCCGCATTGGGTTGGGATGGGTTGGGTTGGGTTGGGATGCTTGGGTTGGCTTGGTTTTGTTTATGGATTTATACCTGCCAAACACTGATGTCAGCCAGTTACCACCCGCATTGGGTTGGGATGGGAATTTGGGTTTGGGTTGGGATGGCTTGGGTTGGCTTGGTTTGTTTATGGATTAATACGCAACACTGATGTCAGCCGACCACCCGCATTGGTTTGGGATGGGTTGGGTTGGGTTGGGATGGCTTGGGGTTGCTTGGTTTGTTTATGGATTATATTCTGCAACACCTGATGTCAGCCAGAACCACCCGCATTGGGTTGGATGTTGGGTTGGGTTGGGATGGCTTGGGTTGGCTTGGTTTGTTTATGGATTATACCTGCAAACAAGCGCAGCACCCGCATGGGTTTGGGATGTTGGGTTGGTTGGGATGGCTTGGGTTGGCTTGGTTTGGTTTATGGATAATACCAGACCACCCGCATTGGGTTGGGTTGGGTTGGGTTGGGTTTGGGATGGGTTGGGTTGGTTTTGTTTTATGGATTTAAACCCTGCAACACTGCGCCAGACCACCCGCAATTGGGTTGGCTTGGTTTGTTATGGATTATACCTGCAACACTGATGTCAGCCAGACCACCCGCATTGGGTTGGGATGGGTTGGGTTGGGTTGGGATGGCTTGGGTTGGCCAGACCACCCGCTTGGTTTGTTTTGGGTGGGATGGATTATACCTGCAACACTGATGTCAGCCAGACCACCCGCATTGGGTTGGGATGGGTTGGGTTGGGTTTGGGATGGCTTGGGTTGGCTTGGTTTGTTTATGGATTATACCTGCAACACTGATGTCAGCCCAGACCACCCGCATTGGTTGGGATGGGTTGGGTTGGGTTGGGATGGCTTGGGTTGGCTTGGTTTGTTTATGGATTATACCTGCAACACTGATGTCAGCCAGACCACCCGCATTGGGTTGGGATGGGTTGGGTTGGGTTGGGATGGCTTGGCTTGGCCTTGGTTTGTTTATGGATTTAATACCTGCACACTGATGTCAGCCAGACCACCCGCATTGGGTTGGGATGGGTTGGGTTTGGGTTGGGATGGCTTGGGTTGGCTTGGTTTGTTTATGGATTATACCTGCAACACTGATGTCAGCCCTTGACCACCCGCATTGGGTTGGGATGGGTTGGGTTGGGTTTGGGGATGGCTTGGGTTGGCTTGGTTTGTTTTATGGATTATACCTGCAACACTGATGTCAGCCAGACCACCCGCATTGGGTTGGGATGGGTTGGGTTGGGTTGGGATGGCTTGGGTTGGCTTGGTTTGTTTATATGATTATACCTGCAACACTTGATGTCAGCCAGACCACCCGCCATTGGGTTGGGATGGGTGGGTTGGGTTGGGTTGGGATGGCTTGGGTTGGCTTGGTTTGTTTATGGATTATACCTGCAACACTGATGTCAGGCCAGACCACCCGCATTGGGTTGGGGTTGGGTTGGGTTTGGATGGGTTGGGTGGGTTGGGATGGCTTGGGTTGGCTTTTGGTTTGTTTATGGATTATACCTGCAACACTGATGTCAGCCCAGACCCACCCGCAGTGGGTTGGGATGGGTTGGGTTGGGTTTGGGATGGCTTGGGTTGGCTTGGTTTTGTTTATGGATTATACCTGCAACACTGATGTCAGCCAGACCACCCCGCATTGGGTTGGATGGGTTGGGTGGGTTGGGTTGGGATGGCTTGGGTTGGCTTTTCTGGTTTGTTTTGTTTTGATGGATTTATACCTGCAAACACTGATGTCAGCCGAGACCACCCGCATTGGGTTGGATGGGTTGGGTTGGGTTGGGATGGCCTTGGTTGGCTTGGTTTGTTTGTTTATGGATTATACCTGCAAACACTGATGTCAGCCAGACCACCCGCATTGGTTGGGATGGGTTGGGTTGGGTTGGGATGGCTTGGGTTGGCTTGGTTTGTTTATGGATTATACCCTGCAACACTGATGTCAAGCCAGACCACCCGCATTGGGTTGGGGATGGGTTGGGTTGGGTTGGGATGGCTTGGGGTTTGGCTTGGTTTGTTTATGGATTATACCTGCAACACTGATGTCAGCCAGACCACCCGCATTTTTGGGTTGGGATGGGTTTTGGGTTGGGTTGGGTTTGGAACACTGATGTCAGGCCAGACCACCCGCATTGGGTTGGCTTGGTTTTGGTTTTTGTTTATGGATTATACCTGCAACACTGATGTCAGCCAGACCACCCGCATTGGGTTGGGAATGGGTTGGGTTGGGTTGGGATGGCTTGGGTTGGCTTGGTTTGTTTTATGGATTATACCTGCAACACTGATGTCAGCCAGACCACCCGCATTGGGTTTGGGATGGGTTGGGTTGGGTTGGGATGGCTTGGGTTGGCTTGGTTTGTTTATGGATTATTACCTGCAACACTGATGTCAGCCAGAAACCACCGCGCCATTGGGTTGGGATGGGTTGGGTTGGGTTGGGATGGCTTGGGTTGGCTTGGTTTGTTTATGGATTATACCTGCAACACTGATGTCAGCAGACCACCCGCATTTGGGTTGGGATGGGTTGGGTTGGGTTGGGATGGCTTGGGTTGGCTTGGTTTGTTTATGGATTATACCTGCAACACTGATGTCAGCCAGACCACCCGCATTGGGTTGGGATGGGTTTGGGTTGGGTTGGGATGGCTTGGGTTGGCTTGTTTGTTTATGGATTATACCTGCAACACTGATGTCAGCCAGACCACCCGCATTAGGGTTGGGATGGGTGGGTTGGGTTGGGTGGGTTGGGATGGCTTGGGTTGGCTTGGTTTGTTTATGGATTATACCTGCAACACTGATGTCAGCCAGACCACCCGCATTGGGTTTGGGATGGGTTGGGTTGGGTTGGGATGGCTTGGGTTTGGCTTTGGTTTGTTTATGGATTATACCTGCAACACTGATGTCAGCCAGACCACCCGCATTGGGTTGGATGGGTTGGGTTGGGTTGGGATGGCTTGGTTTATGGCTTGGTTTGTTTTATGGATTATACCTGCAACACTGATGTCAGCCAGACCAACCCGCCATTGGGTTGGGATGGGTTGGGTTGGGTTGGGTTGGGTTTAATGGATTATACCTGCACACTTGGGTTGGGCTTGGTTTGTTTGTTTATGGATTATACCTGCAACCTACTGATGTCAGCCAGACCACCCGCATTGGGTTGGGATGGGTTGGGTTGGGTTGGGATGGCTTGGGTTGGCTTGGTTTTGTTTATGGATTTAATACCTGCAACACTTGATGTCAGCCAGACCACCCGCATTGGGTTGGGATGGGTTGGGTTGGGTTTGGGATGGCTTGGGTTGGCTTGGTTTGTTTATGGATTTATACCTGCAACACCTGATGTCAGCCAGACCACCCGCATTGGGTTGGGATGGGTTGGGTTGGGTTTGGGGTTGGCTTGGTTTTGTTTATTGGCTTGGGTTTTGGCTTGGGTTTGTTTATGGATTATACCTGCAACACTGATGTCAGCCAGACCACCCGCATTGGGTTGGGATGGGTTGGGTTGGGTTGGGATTGGCTTGGGTTGGCTTGTTTTTGTTTATGGATATATACCTGCAACACTGATGTCAGCCAGACCACCCGCATTGGGTTTGGGATGGGTTGGGTTGGGTTGGGATGGCTTGGGTTGGCTTGGTTTGTTTAATTATCCTGAACACTGATGTCAGCCCTGACCACCCGCATTGGGTTGGGATGGGTTGGGTTGGGTTGGGATGGCTTTTGGCTTTGGTTTGTTTATGGATTATACTGCAACACTGATGTTGCAGCCCAGACCACCGCAGTTGGGTTGGGTTGGGGATTGGGATGGTTGGGTGTGGGTTGGGATGGCTATGGATTATACCTGCAACACTGATGTCAGCCAGAACCACCCGCATTGGGTTGGGATGGGTTGGGTTGGGTTGGGATGTTGGATTTTTGGCTTGGTTGGCTTTTTGTTTATGGATTATACTGCAAACACTCAGCCAGACCACCCGCATTGGGTTGGGATGGATGGCCTTGGTTTGGTTTATGGATTATACCTGCAACACTGATGTCAGCCCGCATTGGGTTGGGATGGGTTGGGTTGGGTTGGGATGGCTTGGGTTGGCTTGGTTTGTTTATGGATTATACCTGCAACACTGATGTCAGCCAGACCACCCGCATGGGTTGGGATGGGTTGGGATGGCTTGGGGGTTGGGATTGGGTTAGGATTGGCTTGGTTGGTTTATGGATTATACCTGCAACACTGATGTCAGCCAGACCACCCGCATTGGGTTGGGATGGGTTGGGTTGGGTTTGGGATGGCTGGGTTTGGCTTGGTTTGTTTATGGATTATACCTGCAACACTGATGTCAGCCAGACCACCCGCATTGGGTTGGGATGGGTTGGGTTGGGTTTGGGTGGCTTTGGGTTGGCTTGGTTTGTTTATGGATTATACCTGCAACACTGATGTCAGCCAGACCACCCGCATTGGTTGGGTGGTTGGGTTGGGTTGGGATGGCTTGGGTGTTGGTTTGTTTATGATTATACCTGCAAACACTGATGTCAGCCTGAGACCCGCATTGGGTTGGGATGGGTTGGCTTGGGTTGGCTTGGTTTGTTTATGGATTATACCTGCAACACTGCATGTCAGCCAGACCACCCGCATTGGGTTGGGAATGGGTTTGGTTGGGTGGGATGGCTTGGGTTGGCTTGTTTGTTTATGGATTATACCTGCAACACTGATGTCAGCCAGACCACCCGCATTGGGTTGGGATGGGGAAAAAAAAAAAATTGGGTTGGGTTGGGATGGCTTGGGTTGGCTTGGTTGTTATGGATTATACTGCAAACAACTGATGTTTGGTTGGTTTATTGGATTATACTGCAACACTGATGTCAAGCCAGACCACCCGCATTGCTTGGGTTGGATGGAGCCAGACCACCCCATTGGGGTTGTTTGGGTTGGGTTGGGATGGCTTGGGGTTGGCTTGGTTTGTTTATGGATTATACCTGCAACCACTGATGTCAGCCAGACCACCCGCATTGGGTTGGGATGGGTTTGGGTTGGGTTGGGATGGCTTGGGTTGGCTTGGTTTGTTTATGGATTATACCTGCAACACTGATGTCAGCCAGACCACCCGCATTGGGTTGGGGATGGGTTGGGTTGGGTTGGGATGGCTTGGGTTGGCTTGGTTTGTTTATGGATTATACCTGCCAACACTGATGTCAGCCAGACCACCCGCATTGGTTGGGCGTTGGGTGGGTTGGGTTGGGTTGGGATGGCTTGGTTGTTTATGGGCAACACTGATGTCAGCCAGACCACCCGCATTGGGTTGGGATGGGTTGGGTTGGGTTTGGGATGGCTTGGGTTGGCTTGGTTTGTTTATGGATTATTACCTGCAACACTGATGTCAGCCAGACCACCCGCATTGGGTTGGGATGGGTTGGGTTGGGTTGGGATGGCTTGGGTTGGCTTGGTTTGTTTATGGATTATACCTGCAACACTGATGTCAGCCAGACCACCCGCATTGGGTTGGGATGGGTTGGGTTGGGTTGGGGCATGGCTTGGGTTGGCTTGGTTTGTTTATGGATTATACCTGCAACACTGATGTCAGCCAGGAACCACCCGCATTGGGTTGGGATGGGTTGGGTTGGGTTGGGATGGCTTGGGTTGGCTTGGTTTGTTTATGGATTATACCTGCAACACTGATGTCAGCCAGACCACCCGCATTGGGTTGGGATGGGTTGGGTTGGGTTGGGATGGCTTGGGTTGGCTTGGTTTGTTTATGGATTATACCTGCAACACTGATGTTCAGCCAGACCACCCGCATTGGGTTGGGATGGGTTGGGTTTGGGTTGGGATGGCTTGGGTTGGCTTGGTTTGTTTATGGATTATACCTGCAACACTTGATGTCAGCCAGACCACCCGCATTGGGTTGGGATGGGTTGGGTTGTTGGTTGGGTTCATGGCTTGGGTTGGCTTGGTTTGTTTATGGATTATACCTGCAACACTGATGTCAGCCAGACCACCCGCATTGGGTTGGGATGGGTTGGCGTTGGGATGGCTTGGGTTGGCTTGGTTTTGTGTATGGATTATACCGGCAACACTGATGTCAGCCAGACCACCCGCATTGGGTTGGGATGGGTTGGGTTGGGTTGGGATGGCTTGGGTTGGCTTGGTTTGTTTATGGATTAAACCTGCAACACTGATGTCAGCCAGACCACCCGCCATTGGGTTGGGATGGGTTGGGTTGGGTTGGGATGGCTTGGGTTGGCTTGGTTTGTTTATGGATTTATACCTGCAAACACTGATGTCAGCCAGACCACCCGCATTGGGTTGGGATGGGATGGGTTGGGTTGGATGGCTTGGTTTGGCTTTGGTTTGTTTATGGATTATACCTGCAACACTGATGTCAGCCAGACCACCCGCATTGGATTGGGATGGGTTGGGTTGGGGTTGGGGACTTGGGTTGTTGGTTGGTTGGTTTTGTTTATGGATTATACCTGCAACACTGCATGTCAGCCAGACCACCCGCATTGGGTTGGGATGGGTTGGGTTGGGTTGGATTGGCTTGGGTTGGCTTGTTTGTTTATGGATTATACCTGCAACACTGATGTCAGCCAGACCACCCGCAGTGGGTTGGGATGGGTTGGGTTGGGTTGGGATGGCTTGGGTTGGCTTGGTTTGTTTATGGATTATACCTGCAACACTGATGTCAGCCAGACCACCCGCATTGGGTTGGGATGGGTTGGGTTGGGTTGTCACAACTCCCCCTCCTCCTCCTTATCATTACCAACACAAGCACTCATCACCACTCACCATGATAGCTGTCGCAAGCTCTCCTAGAGCGTGGGTGCACCCTCCCCCCACCACCACCCCCACCCCCACCACACACACACACACCTGCATGGAGGACACCCTCTCTCTCATGGCACGCAGGGGGTCTGCCCCTTGAGGGTTGAGTGATGGTCAGTCGGGAGAGCACCCTGCCCCCTTGCCCACCATCTGGCGGAACAGCTGACCAACACAACCACTCATCACAACTCACCATGATAGATGTAGCAAGGTCTCCTAGAGCGTGGTTGCGGTCACTAATTCGGATCACCAGGTCCTCGCAGCATCGTGACATGTGGCTGAGCCGCAGTCGCACCTCCTCCACACCCACGGCCTCCTCCCGCAACTGCTTCTCATGCACGCTCACTGGTGCATGCTTCATCACACCCTGCGGATGGTGGGAGTGTGTGTCTAGGTGTGTGCCTGACTTAGGTGTGTTTTGCTGTGTGTTTGTGTGTGTGTGTGTTTGTGTGTGTGTGAGTGTGTGAGTGTGTGTGTGTGTGTGTTTGTGTGTTTTTGTGTGTGTTTGTGTGTTGTGTGTGTGTGTGTGTGTGTGGTGTGTGTGTGTGTGTGTGTGTTCTGTGTGTGTGGGGTGGGGGGGTGGCGGGGGCAGGGTCTGTTTGTTGGTCTGTATGCTCACTGGTGCATGCTTCATCACACCCTGCAGGTGGTGTGAGTATGTGTGTGAGTGTGTGTGTGTGTGCGTTAGGGAGTGTGTGTCTTGGTGTGTGTCCTGGTGTGCGTGCCTGCCTTAGGGTGTGTGTTTATGTGTGTGTGTGTGTGTGGGGGGGGGGGGGGGGGAATGGTGTGTGTGTGGGGGGGGCTAGGTTTTGTAGTATGTATGCTCACTGGGTGCATGCTTCATCACACACTGCAGGTGGTGTGAGTGTGTGTCTGTGTGTACATGTGTGATGTGTCTTTGTGTGTATGAGGGGGGGGGGGGGGGGCGGGAGGGGGGCAAGGTAGGTTTGTGGTCTGTTTGCTCACTGGTGCATGCTTCATCACACCCTGCAGGTGGTGTGAGTGTGTGTCTGGGTGTATGTATGTATGAGTGTGTGTGTGCGTGACGTCCTTTTGGTGCGTGTGTGTTTGTGTATGTGCCATTGCACGCAGGGGTTCTGTCCCCCCCACACACACACACACACTCACACACACACACACACACACACACACACACACATGCACTCCCAGACAACCTAGACCCCCCCCCCCCCCCCCCCCCCCCCCCAATTCCCATCCCCCCCCACCAGGTTACTACATTTTGTCCAAAATTGGGTCAGCGCTTTGTTGGTGCAAAAAGCGCAAAAAACTGGCGCCCTGCGTTCACAGGGGCTTGAAAAACTGCGCAAAATGCGCAGTGGGGCTCAAAAAGCATGCGCAAAATCGCCCTGCCGCGTGCGCTGTGTACTACCCTGCTCCCCACTCCCCCCACACACACCACACCCACACACCCACCTTTTGCATGGAGGACACCCTATCTCTTATGGCACGCAGGGGGTCTGCCCCCGCCCCACCCCCCCCCCCCACACACACACACCACCCCCACCAACCCACCCACTCTCGACAACCTACCCATCACCACCACAACCAACCACCATCCACTCCCAGCCCGCCCCACCTGCATTGAGGACACCCTCTTTCTCATTGCACGCAGGGGGTCTGGCCCCCCCCTAACCACCACCACCACCAAACACACCTCACACCCACTCTCGACAACCTACCCTCCCCCCCCCCCCCCACACACACACACACACACACACACACACCACCACCCATTTACCAGACCCCCCCCCCACCCACCCACCACACTCTCCACAACCTACCCCCCCCCCCCCCCCCCCCCCCCCCCCCCCCCCCCCCATTTCCTGCCACACACACACACAACACCACCCACCAGCCCCACACCACACCACCCACCCACCTGCATGGAGGACACCCTCTCTCTCATGGCACGCAGGGGTCTGCCCCCCCCCACACACACACACACACACACACACACACACACACACACACACACACTCTCGACAACCTGCCCATCACCCCCACCCCCCACCACCATCCACTCCCAGCCACCCCCACTCCCCACCCACCCACCCACACCTTGCATTGAGGACACCCCTCTCTCTCATGGCACGCAAGGGTCTTGCCCCCCCCCACCCCCACCCCCCACACACACACACCAACCCCACCAACCCACCCACCCTCGACAACCCTACCCATCCCCCCCCCACCCCCCACCCCACCCACCCACCTGCATTGAGGACACCCTCTCTCTCATTGCACGCAGGGGGTCTACCCCCCCCCACACCCCCCACCCCACCCCACCCCACCCCCCACACACACACTCCACACACCCCACACACCAGCCCCCACCCCACACACCCCACCCCACCAGCCCCCCACCTGCATGGAGGACACCCTCTCTCTCATGGCACGCAGGGGGTCTGCCCCTGAGGGTTGAGTGATGTCAGTGGGGGAGAGCACCCTGCGCTCCTTGCCCACCATCTGGCGGAACAGCTTGGCAGTGCCGCTGATGAAACCCTTGTTAGCGGGTTGCAAGCGCAGCCAGTCGCTGTTGTGGCGTAGGTCGCCGTTGTATTTGAGAAACAGCTGGAGGGCCTGAAGAAGAGGGGAGGGGTGTTGTTGTGGGGGGGAGATTAGTCCAGTTTGGGGGGGGGGGGGGGGGGGGGGGCACCGATGAAATTCTTGTTAGCGGGGTGCAAACGCAGCCAGTTACTGTTTGTGGCGTTAGGTCGCCGTTGTATTCGAGAAACAGCTGGAGGGCCTGAAGAAGAGGGAGGGGTGTTGTTGTGGGGGGGAGGTTAGTCAGTTTGGGGGAGGGGGGGGGGGGGGGGGAAGCACCGATCAAATTATTGTTAGCGGGTGCAAGCGCAGCCAGTCGCTGTTGTGGCGTAGGTCGCCGTTGTATTCCAGAAACAGCTGAAGGGCCTGAAGGAGATGGGAGGGGGGTGGGGGGCGGGCACTAATGGAATTTCTTGTCAGCGGGGGTGCAAGCGCAGCCAGTCGCTGTTGTGGCGTAGGTCGCCATTGTATTTGAGAAACAGCTAAAGGGCCTGAGGGACAGGGTATGTGGGGTGGGAGATGGGTTTGGGGTTTGGGGGAGTGGGGGGGGGGGGCACTGATGAAATTCTTGTTAGCGGGGTGCAAGCGCAAGCAAGTCACAATTGTGGCGTAGGTCGCCGTTGTATTCCAGAAACAGCTGAAGGGCCTGAAGGAGAGGGAGGGTGGTGGAGGGGGGTGGGGGGGGGGCACTAATGGAATTCTTGTCAGCGGGGTGCAAGCGCAGCCAGTCGCTGTTGTGGCGTAGGTCGCCGTTGTATTTGAGAAACAGCTTAAGGGCCTGAGGGACAGGGTAAGTGGGGTGGGGAGATGGGTTTGGGGTTTGGGGGGAGTGGGGGGGGGCACTGATGAAATTCTTGTTAGCGGGGTGCAAGCGCAGCAAGTCACAATTGTGGCGTAGGTCGCCGTTGTATTCCAGAAACAGCTGAAGGGCCTGAAGAAATAGGGGAGGGGTGTTTTGTTGTGGGGGGGGAGGTAGGCGGTTTTGGGGGGGGGGGGGGGGGGGGGGGGGGGGGCACCAATGAAATTCTTGTTAGCGGTGCAAGCGCAGCCAGTCGCAGTTGTGGTGTAGGTCGCCGTTGTATTTGAGAAACAACTGAAGCGGCCTGAAGGAGGAGAGGGGAGGGGTGTTGTTGTGGGGGTGGTGGGTGGGTGGGTGGGTGGGTGGGTGGGCTGGGTAGGGGTAGGGTTGGGATGTGTTTTAGTGGGTGGGAGGTGAATGAGCGCTGGTATGTTGTCACTGTTGTGGCCTAGGTCGCCGTTGGATTTGAGGAACAGCTGAAGGGCCTGAAGGACAAAGGGTGGGTGGGGTGGGTGGGTGCTATGGCGTGAAGGGTGGGGGTAGGGGATGTGTTTTAGTGGGTGGGAGGTGATGAGCGCTGTTATGTTGTCACTGTTGTGGCGTAGGTCGCCGTTGTATTCGAGGAACAGCTGAAGGGCCTGAAGGGAGGGGAGGGGAGGGAGGGGAGGGAGGGGAGGGAGGGGAGGGAGGGGAGGGGAGGGGAGGGGAGGGGAGGGGAGGGAGAGGAGAGGAGGGGAGGGTTGTTGTTGTTGGGTGGGGGTTAGAGGGTGGGGGATAGGGGATGGGGGTAGATGGATGTGTTTTGGTGGGTCGTAGGTGATGAGCGCTGGTATGCTGTCACTGTTGTGGCGTAGGTCGCCGTTGTATTCGAGGAACAGCTGAAGGGCCTGAAGGGGAGGGGAGGGGAGGGAGGGGTGTTTTTGTGTGTGGGGGTGGGGGTGGGGGTGGGGTGGGGGTAGGGGGTGGGGGGTGGGGGTGGAGGTGGGGATAGGGGATGTGTTTTAGTGGGTGGGAGGTGATGAGCGCCGCTGGTATGCTGTCACTGTTGTGGCCTAGGTCGCCGTTGGATTCGAGGAACAGCTGAAGGGGCCTGAAGGGGAGGGGCAGGGGAGGGTGTTTGTGTGTGTGTGGGGGGGGGGGGGGGGGGGGGGGGGGGATGTGTTTTAGTGGGGGGAGGTGATGAGCGCTGGTATGTTGTCACTGTTGTGTCATAGGTCGCCGTTGGATTCGAGGAACAGCTGAAGCAGGGAATCTTGTTTTTTCAAATCTGAAAAGTGTTTTTCTAAGCTTGATGGTTTAAAGAGCTCCTCCAGGGACAGCATTTGTATTGCTGTTTCTGTTTATAGCTGTTATAGGGCCATTTAGGGCCAGAAAGATTTTATAAATTATTATAGCAGCAATTTGGGCAAAAACGGGGTCAAAAGTAGCGAACTTTATGTATGGTGGAAAACAATCCCTGGGCTGAAGGGCCTGGAAGTAGGACAGGGAGGGTGACCCTGCTGAGGTCGAGGTTTCTCAGCCCAGCAGGATCATACTAAAAAATTACAAGTCCTACGCAGCGTCGCAAGCGACGCGGGAAAGGAAACATTGGCGGAGTGTGTTGGCAACGGAACGACAGGAGGTAACAATGGAGCTGACCGAAGCCAGTTAGTTATGAGACAGTTGGCTGACATGTCAGCCTTTGTCTTGGTTGTTGGTCAGTCGGACGGACATAGGGTGAAATCTAGGGGCTCTCGCCTCCCAGAAGGGGGCTCTGCCAACAAAAAAAGTAAATCCAAGCTGCCACAGGACGGGAAGATTCAAGGAAATCTTTCTGTTTTGTATGTATCGTACATAACTGGGGAATGGCTTTACTATGTTAGGTTTTATTTGTTTTCGCAGACCGCCACTGACGCCTGAGCTGGGCTACTGCGCGAACAGCACGGAGGGAAGGACTCTACCTCTTCCAAGTCGGCAAGTCTGAAATTTGTGAACCTGACCAGGGCTTGAACCGCAGACCCGTCTGATGCTGGTTATTACTATACCATCCAGCCAGAGCTCGATATTGAGCTTGATATTTGGCAGAGCCCCCTCTTTAAGGGGGCGGGAGCCCCCACTGGGGCCAGGGTTACCCTTTTGCCCGTCTGTCCAACCGTCTGACCGCCCCCCCGAGACGAAGCCTGACACGTCGGCCAACGGTCTCGTAACTAACTCCCTTCCGTTGCTACCTGATGCCCCGTCCCGAAAACTCTCCGCCACTTTTTAGCGTCGCATGCGACGCTGCATAGAACTAGTTCATGAAGATCATACTTAACTTTGTCCGGACACCTTACACAGTACGAAGTCTACCCAGATGGGGTGGATGTGGAGGATGTGGAGGATGTGGTGTATGTGATGGGTGTGTCGAGTTGGGCATAGCAGCTGTGAAGGACTCTCAACTGACTGCGTCCATGAACATAGTGTCTGCCCAAGCGTGTCAGGTACCGTTATAGCGAATCTGGTGTGTGTGGTGTATGTGGTGTATGGATTGTATGTGAACTGCGAGTGTCTGCGTGTCTGCGTGTATGGATTGTATGTGGTGTCTGCGGTGTCTGCAGTGTATGGATTGTATGTGGTGTCTGCGGTGTCTGCGGTGTATGTGGTGTATGGATTGTACGTGGTGTCTGTTGTGGATGTGGTGGATGTGGTGTATGGATTGTACGTGGTGTCTGCGGTGGATGTGGTGGATGTGGTCAGGACTCTCACCTGACAGCGTCCAATAACAGGGTGTCTGCCTAAGCGTGTCAGGTATCGCTCCAGCGCATCTGGTGTAGTTGATGCCTGTAGTGTCTGTAGTGTATGTGGTGCATGTGATGGGTGTGGTGGATGTGGAGGATGTGGTGGATGTGATGGGTGTGGTGGACGTGGAGGATGTGGTGTATTTGATGGGTGTGGCCAGGACTCTCACCTGACAGCGTCCAAGAACAGGGTGCCTGCCCAAGCGTGTCAGGTATCGCTCCAGCGAAGCACGTCGATCCTCTATAAAGGAAGGCAGCATTCGGCGGCCCTCCACTGCATTACGCTTGGGGCGAGGGGGGATGATAAAGCCTGGGTACAGGATCTGGGGGAGAGGGGGGGGAGGGGGAGGGGGGAGGGGGGGGGGGGGGGGGGGGCTGTCAGTAACGAGAGCGAACGAGGGAATGATAAAGCCTGGGGAACAGGATCTGGGTGAGAGGGGGGGGGGGGGGGGGGGGGGGGAGGGGGAGGGCTGTCAGTAACGAGAGCGAGAGGGAATGATAAAGCCTGGGTACAGGATCTGGTGGGGGAGGGGGGGGGAGGGGAGGGGGCTGTCAGTAACGAGAGTGAGAGGGAATGATGAAGCCTGGGAACAGGGATCTGGGTGAGAGGGGGGGGAGGGGGGGGAGGGAGGGGGCTGTCAGTAACGAGAGCGAGAGGGAATGATAAAGCCTGGGTACAGGATCTGGGAGGAGAGAGGGGAAGGGGGAAGGGAGGGGCAGGGGAGGGGGAGGGGCTGTCAGTAACGAGAGCGAGAGGGAATGATAAAGCCTGGGTACAGGATCTGGGGAGAGGGGGGGGGAGGAGGCAGGGAGGGGGCTGTCAGTAACGAGAGCGTGAGGGAATGATGAAGCCTGGGTACAGGATCTGGGGGAGAGGGGGGGAGGAGGGGAGGGGAGGGGCTGTCAGTAACGAGAGCGAGAGGGAATGATAAAGCCTGGGTACAGGATCTGGGAGGAGAGAGGGGCGGGGGAAGGAGGGGCAGGGGAGGGGGAGGGGGCTGTCAGTAACGAGAGCGAGAGGAATGATAAAGCCTGGGTACAGGCATCTGGGGGAGAGGGGGGGGAGGGGGGCAGGGGAGGGGGCTGTCAGTAACGAGAGCGAGAGGAATGATAAAGCCCTGGGCTACAGATCTGGAGGAGAGAGGAAAGGGGGGAAGGGAGGGGCAGGGAGGGGGAGGGGCTGTCAGTAACGACAGCGAGAGGGAATGATAAAGCCTGGGTACAGGATCTGGGGGAGAGGGGGGGGAGGAGGGGAGGGGGCTGTCAGTAACGAGAGCGAGAGAGGAGGACAAAAGCCTGGTACAGGGATCTTTGGAATAGTGGACAGGGAGGGGTGGGGCAGGGAAAAGGGTGGGCAGGGAAAAGGGATGGGCAGTGGGTGTGGGTGCGTGGGGAATAGGATGCTGCGTGGGCTGGGAATGAGGGGGATAATGAAGCCTGGGTGCAGGATCAGGGAGACAGAGGGGGGGGGGGGCGGGGGGGGTATGGGGCTGTCAGTAATTAGGGTGAGGGGCAATGGTGAAGCCTGGGTGCAGGATCAGGGGAGACGGAGGGGGGGGGAGGAGGGGGCTGTCAGTAATTAGGGTGAGGGGCAATGGTGAAGCCTGGGTACAGGATCTGGGGAGAGAGAGGGAGAGAGAGAGAGGGGGGGGGGGGGGGGGCATGTAGGTGGCCTAGAGCTGATGCATCTACGTTGAGTTCACCTACGTACATGCATGTAGGTGTGGATAGTGGAGGCGAAGAGGGGGGGGGGGGGGGGCACGTAGTGTCAAGAGCTGATGCACATACGTTTAGTGCACCTACATGGATCAAGTCTTGTAGTAACCCCTCACCTATCAATCCCCTACCCATCCACCCCTCACACCTACATGCATGTACATACGTATCCCCCCACCACCTTCCCCTCCGCCACACACACACTGCCTCCACTATCCACACCTACATGCATGTACGTACGTAGCCCCCCACACACACACCCACACACGCACACACACACTAACACACACCCTCTGCCTCCACCATCCACTCCTACATGCATCAGCGCTTGCAGTAACCCCTTTCCTATATCTCCAGTACCCATTCACCCCTCACACCTACATGCATGTACGAATGTAGGTGCACGAATCGTAGGTGCATCAGCTCTTGAAACCTACGCCCCCCCCCCAACCCACCCCCTCCGCCTCCACTATCTACCAATACATGCAGTAACCCTTGCAGTAACCCCTTCCATATCTACCCCCTACCTACCCACCCCTCAAACCTACATGCATGTGCGTACGTAGGTGCACGAATCGTAGGTGCATCAGCTCTTGAAACCTACGCCCCCCCCCAACCCAACCCAACCCCTCTGCCTCCACTATCCACCATTACATGCAGTAACCCCTCCCCTATCAATTCCCCACCCATCCACCCCTCAAACCTACATGCATGTGCGTACATAGGTGCACTAATCGTAGGTGCATCAGCTCTTGACACCTATGTGCCCCCCCCCCCCCCCCCCCCACACACACACACACCCACCCCACACACCACCCTCCGCCTCTAATATCCACACCTACATGAATCAACTCTTGCAGCAACCCCTTCCCTATCTACCCCTACCCATCCAGCCTTCAAACCTACATGCATGTGCGTACGTATGTGCACTCATCGTAGGTGCATCAGCTCTTGACACCTATATGCCCCCCCCCACACCCCCCCCACACACACCAGACACACACACACCACACACACACTACCCTCCGCCTCCAATATCCACACCTACATGAATCAATTCTTGCAGGGCCACGAAATCTCTGAAGCGACGCCTAACAGTTGATTCTGGGGCGGAGTAGCTAGGCAACGTCGTGATGATGGTCACTGGGTAGCTCATATAGTACTCCACGACACCTGGGGAAATGCAGGGGGTCAGTCAGGTGAGCAGGTGGGTAGAGTGTGTGGATGGAGGGTGGGAAGGGGGGGGGGGGGAGGGGGGGGGGGGGGTCACTGGGTAGCTCATGTAGTACTCCACGACACCTGGGGAAATGCAGGGGTCAGTCAGGTGAGCAGGTGGTAGAGTGTGTGGATGGAGGGTGGGAAGGGGGGGGGAGGGGGGGGGGGGGGGTCACTGGGTAGCTCATGTAGTACTCCACGACACCTGGGGAAATGCAGGGGTCAGTCAGGTGAGCGGTGGTAGAGTGTGTGGATGGAGGGTGGAAGGGGGGGGAGGGGGTCACTGGGTAGCTCATGTAGTACTCCACGACACCTGGGGAAAATGCAGGGGTCAGTCAGGTGAGCAGGTGGGTAGAGTGTGTGGATGGAGGGTGGGAAGGGGGGGGGGGAGGGGGTCACTGGGTAGCTCACGTATACTCCACGACACCTGGGAAATGCAGGGGGTCAGTCAGGTGAGCAGGTGGGTAGAGTGTGTGGATGGAGGGTGGGAAGGGGGGGGGGAGGGGGGGGTCACTGGGTAGCTCATGTAGTACTCCACGACACCTGGGGAAATGCAGGGGTCAGTCAGGTGTGCAGGTGGGAAGAGTGTGTAGAGTGGGTGGATGGGTAATGGGGGTGGTGGTGTGGGGGGGGGTGGGGGTGGGGGGGGTCACTGGGTAGCTCATGTAGTACTCCACGACACCTGGGGAAAGGCACCTGGGGTCAGTCAGGTGTGCAGGTGTGTAGAGTGAGTAGAGTGGGTGGATGGGTGGTGGATGGGTGGTGTGTGTGTGGGGGGGTGGGGTGGGGGTGGGGGGGGGGGGGTCACTGGGTAGCTCATGTAGCACTCCACTCTGTTTGTGTTTGTCTGTGTACATCAAGCACGCATTTTTGAAAATAGTGTGTACATCAAGCACGCATCGATGCTGTCACCAAGCCTGTGCCCACACACCCACACCCACACCTCCCCACCCACCCCACCCTCAACAGCCCCACACCTTGCAGCTGAGAAGGGCCTGTAAGCTTGATAGGCCCACCCACCCCACACTACCACACCCACCCCACCCTCAACAGCCCCACACCTGGTAGCTGAGAAGGGCCTGTAAGCTTGATAGGAGTGCCCACCACTACTCGGATGCGCAGCTCCGCACCCATCATGCTAGCCCCCCCCCCTGCTGCTGACATCATCGATGTGCTTATACCGCCCCCCATGGGCAGTACATCTCCGGACACAGTGGGGTACTTGGACAGACCGGGGGGGGCCTGCATGGCTGCTGAGATGTCCATGTCATGCAGCATGGGCTGGGGTGATGCGCGGGGGGCCTGCAGGTGGGTGGGGTAGGGTCAGTGCATGCAGTGATGGGTGGGTGGAGTAGGGTAGGGTGGTAGGTGGGTGGCACAGGATAGGTGGGTGGGGTGGGGTCGGTGCATGCAGTGATGGGTGGGTGGAGTAGGGTGGGTTTTTTGGGTGGGTGGGGTAAGGTGGTAGGTGGATGGGTTAGGTTGGGTGTATTAGGTGGGTAGGGCGGGTGATGCGCCGGGGGTGGACCCGCCGGGCTAAGAGGAGAGCAGGCAGGCGAATGAAAATGTGAATGTGAATGTATGACAGTATGAATGTGCGAATGTCATTGTGTGAATGCATGAATGTGTGAATGTGATTAAGAGACTGTATGACAGCGTGAATGTGATTGTGTGACTGTTTGAAATGTGAATGTAATTGTGTGAATGTATGAAAATGTGAGTGTGATTGTGTGAATGTGTGAATGCACACAATGAATGCAAGTTTCACATGTTTCAGGGTCCACATGCACTAGCCCTAGACTCAAGGATTTTGTCGGTGTCACCGACAGATGAATGTGTGAATGTGTCAATGCACACAATGCATGAATGCATGAATGTGTGAATGTGTGTTCATACACATGCACTCCTGGAGTTCCAGGTGGCAGAGCCACGCTCATGCCATTTAAGTATAGTCATACAACATACACCCCCCCCCACACGCACACAAAACATACACACACACTGCCCCCCCCCCCCCCCCCCCACACACACACACACACACACACGCACACACACACACACCACATACACACACACCCTTCTCCCTCAACCCAACACATCCCACCACACTACACACCGCATCATACACATAAACACACACAGCATACAGGCATAGTACCTCTCACCACCCTACACCAGACACCACCACCCTACGCTACACCACCCTACACCCCACCCCGCCACCCCTCCCCACCACGTTACCCCATTCCACCACACCACACCTCACCTCACCCAACTCTACCCCACCCCATCCCTCCCCAACCACTCTACCCCTCCCCTACCCCATCCCTCCCCAACCACCCTCCCCCACCTTACCACTCTCCATCCCACCCCACTCCATACCATCCAACTCCACCACCTTACCCCACTCCACTTCATCCCACTCCACCCCACCTTACTCCACCCACCCCATGCCTCCCCTACCCAAGCACTTACTTTCCAGTTTTTCAACTCCATAGCAGGGCCGCCATTGCGACTGTGGATTGGGGAGCCCTGACGGCTGTTAGTGAACTGACCGCTACCATGGTCGTATGTGGCGGTGTGTCATGCTCGTGCACAGATCCATATGCGGGAGGGGGGGGAATACCTCACCCCATCCCACCCCACCCCCATCCCACCCCATCCCTCCCCAACCACCCTGACCCACCTTACCCCACTCCATTCCATCCCACTCCATCTCTCCCCAACCACCCTAACCTACCTTCCCCACTCCATCCCACCCCACTCCACCCCACCTTACTCTACCCCACCCCATGCCTCCCCTACCCAAGCACTTACTTTCCAGCTGTTCAACTCCATAGCAGCGCCGCCATTGCGACTGTTGATTGGGGAGCCCTGACGACTGTTAGTGAACTGACCGCTACCATGGTCGTATGTGGCGGTGTCATGCTCGTGCACAGAGCCATATGCGGGAGGGGGGGGAATACCATACTCCTCCCCTTGTGGCGACAGATCATAGGCGTTGAAGATTGTATCCATGTTGTTGTTGTCAAGGGGCTGGGGAGGGGATGAGGGGGGTTGAGGTGAGGGGGGGGGGGGGGGGGGATGGGGGGAGTGAGGTGAGCGGGGGGGGGGGGGGGAGAGAGAGGAAAACAAATGGGCTGGTTGCTTGTTGCGGTAGTGCATCGCGAAGTTGAATCCCTCTCTGCCTCCCTAAGTACTCCCAGGGACGATAGGTCTAACGTGTTCGTCATGGTTCTCATAATAAATAAATAATGGACAGGATACCCCTAAATAACTGCGATACGTAACGCAGTGAAGTTTGATGTACTTTGAGTGGTACCTCCTTCGGAAACAATTGTCACAATTTACGCCTGCGAACAAATGGTCCCAAGAAAAAAATCAAACATTATGTTTAGTACAAATTCGGATTATTTGCAAAATTCTATTACACTTGGCACTAAAATTATGTTGTTTGTCCTACATGTAAGCACAGGGTACTGTGTGGATTGATTTTAACCCCGCACCTTCTTGTTTCAACGATAACAATAATAATAATAATAATAATAATAATAATAACAATAATAACAATAATAACAACAATAATAATAATAATAATAATAATAATAATAATAATAATAATAATAATAATGAGCTCTACCATTGAGCCATTCGTCGAAAAGGGATATACTCATAATCAACAAATAATGGCCAGGGTGCTGTTTGAATTGAAGGCATGTATGTATGCATGTTACAGTCCAGGGGTAGGCCAAATAGGCTTAAGGGAGATGCCCAATTATTGTAGGAAGGGCTTAAAAAGAAAAAACACTGATGACTTGAGCCCCAAACAATTGTTTTACCAACAGGGGCCCTGAGATCGTGCTACAGTAATCATTAAATTCTACAATAAAATTAAATCATCATCTATGGATTGAAGGCATGATCATGTCCCAAAAATAGGTCTTTCTGTTAGGGTAGGGAGGGAAGTAAAAAACAGTGATCACCTGGTCCCTTGCGCGTTGCACTAAGTCATACAGGAATTGCATCAATCTCTGCCAGCTTTTGTACTTCCAGTTTTACAGGTACATCTCAGATTCTCAGGTGTACGTTATGATGTTACTAATAATAGCTGATTACGAATAATAGCTAGGGAACTGTGAGGGTTCAAATCATGTGCATTTCAAAAAAGCTGTTTTTTTGTTAGCGTGCAGTGGGGAGTTACTTGCAGTTCCAAAGATGGATCTGAGGATTGGTCAAGGGAACCTATGTGCTTGGCCACAACGATGGTATTTTTATGTAAGGGTGGGGTCTGGGGTGAGGTGGGAAGCAAAATGAACTGTTTCGCTAACTGTAAAAAGCACTGATCAGCTGGTCCCTTACAGTTGCACAACTGCATGACTCAGTTGGATCAATCTCTGCCTCCCTTCGCATTCTGTCAGGTAATGATGTGGGTAGGTCTCTAAAATAGGCCTTTATCCGCTAGGGTGGGGTGAGAAGTAAAAAGAGTGATCGGCTGGTCCCTTGCGCATTGCACTACTGCATGTCCGAGTTGGATCAATCTCTGCCTCCCTTAGCATTCTGTCGGGTAACGATGTGTGGGTCTCTAAAATAGGCCTTTATCCGCTAGGGTGGGGTGAGAAGTAAAAATAGTGATCGGCTGGTCCCTTGCGCGTTGCACAACTGCATGTCCGAGTTGGATCAATCTCTGCCTCCCTTAGCATTCTGTCGGGTAACAATGTGTGGGTGTCTAAAATAGGCCTTTTTCTACTAGGGTGGGGTGAGAAGTAAATAGAGTGATCAGCTGATCCCTTGATTGATGCACTACTGCATGCCTGCGTTGGATCAATCTCTGCCTCCCCAAGCTCTCAGTTGGTTGGACATGTGTGAATGTCTCAATAATAGGGCTACTCCCCTGAGCACTCTTTTGCTGTAAGGGTAAGGTGGGATTTGTTAAGGGAATATATGTGCAGGCCTTGACTGATGGTCTTGGTGTGTCAGTGTGAGGTTTGGGTGAGGTGGGAAACAAAAACTATGATCAGCTGGTCTCTTACTAGTTGCACTAAAAGAGTGATCAGCTGGTTGCTTACTAGTTGCACTAAAAGAGTGATCAGCTGGTTGCTTGCGCGGTGCACTAAAAGAGTGATCAGCTGGTCCCTTACTAGTTGCACTGAAAGAGTGATCAGCTGGTCCCTTGCGCATTGCACTTATAGAGTGAACAGCTGGTCGCTTGCGCGTTGCACTAACACATGACTCATTTGGATAAACCTCCGCTTCCCTCAGCATTCTGTCAGGTAACGATGTGTGTACGTCTCTAAAATATAGGTTTTCCAACTAGGGTGGGGTGAGAAGTAAAAAGAGTGATTAGCTGGCCCATTGATTGATGTTCTTAGACATGGCTGAGGTGGATAAATCTCTGCCCACCTAAGCACTCAGTTGATTAACGATGTGTGTAGGTCTCTCAAATATATATAATATATTTTATGATAGGGTGGGGTGTTCAGTATAATCAGTGATAGTCCCTTTCGCGTTCCCTCATGATTGCTGAGTTGAATCAATCTCTGCCTCCCTACGCATTCTGTTGGTTAGCAATGTGTTCTAAACAGGTCCTTTTCTGTAGGACTAGGTTGGGAATTACTTGCAGGGGCGTCCCTGGTCCCCTGGTTTCATTGGTAGATCATCGAATCTGAAGGGAGGGGGGGGGGGGGGGGGTTGGTAGGGATGCTTGCAAGCCCAGTCTACAACGGTGCATCCAACGCTGGAGCTATTCATTCATTGACAGCGTTTTTCAGCAGGTGGAGAGAGGAGGTGATTAATTTGCGCACATGGTCCGAGGGGGAAACGAATATGCCGCATGCGCATGCGCAAATGCACGAAGCTCGGGCGAATAGTGCATGGAAGCGCAATTCAAGAGTCAAAATTCGAGCTGTTTAGGTGATTTACCGACGCATGGCCCTATCGAAACGTCGAATCTGAGGAGAGGGGGAACTGTTTCCCGCGACCAAGCTCATGCGCAGGTAGCACTTACAACATCAGAATTGTCTGCCAGCGGTCCCAAGGGGTTGTTATCAGTCGCTTCAGTCATTGCTGCTTCTGCTGTCTGCTAATGCTGTCGACAAGCAATGGTGCAGGTCCAATGGGTAGGTCCAATGTCACACCCTACGCTATATTGATATAGATCTAGCTAGCTAGGTTTCAGCAGAGGAGAATGGTGCGCCGAGCGCGTTTGTATCACGAATTCGGTGATGTGTGAGGATTGGAACAGCGTGTGTTTGTTGGACTTTCAAAACAGCTGTCAGGGCTTCCCCGGAGCTGGATTCAGCTACGACATCAGCTGTGCTGAGCTGGATTCAGCTACATCAGCTGCTTGTCAGTTCGCGAGGTGATCTAAAAGTGATGTCGCCCCAACCAGGGTTGTTCAGAACGCGTCTTGCGTCACAGACACAATGTGGGGACGGTCGGGGACGGTCCGTTGCGTCGCAGACGCAGATTTTAGAGGGCCCGTTGCATCTCAGAGGGTCTGGCTGCGTAGCAGAGTTCAGGGGGCAGTTGTCGCATCGGTGTTGAAAAGGGAGCCAGCCAGCATGAAACTGGTTGCGTCTCAAGAAGCAGATTTTTGGCGGAGACCCCTCTTCAAAGGGGCGGGAGCCCCCATGTTTACCCATTTGTCCGTTTGACCGGGAAAAAGTCGAAGCCTGACACGTCAGCCAACGGTCGCGTACCTAACTCGCTTCGGTTAGCTCCATCAATGCCACCTTTCGCTCCGTCGCCAACACACTCCGCCAATTTTCTGCGTCGCTTCCGACGCTGCATAGGACTTGTTGAACAGCTGTTTCTCGAGTACTATCTGTTGAAGTCTTTTGGTTGGCGGGGCTGGTTCAAGGAAGGCCGCATTCTTTATTGATTGGAACATTCTTTCCTATGTTCTTCCCGCATCAGCACATGGTACATATAAAATATTACACTTCTGTGGTTGGTAGGTAGCTAGACTATAAGGTAACATACATTCTTTATTGATTGGAACATTCTTTCCTGTGCTCTTCCCGCATCAGCACATGGTACATGTAATAATGTATTACACTCCTGTGGTTGGTAGGTAGCTAGACTATAATGTAACAAACCTTTATTGACTGGGACATTCTTTCCTATGCTTTTCCCGCACCAGCACATGGTACGTACAATTAATTATTACACTCCTGTGGTTGGTGGGTAGCTAGACTATAAGGTAATTACATATTATAATATGGTAAAGGTAGGTAGCATATTATGATTGTAACATTATTTCCTATGCTCTACTCACTCCGACAAATGATTCAGCGTTTTTCCTAAGCACGATTAATCGTGCAGGCACGATTATTAATGTTTCTCGCGAAATGGTCCATCGTTTTCTCAGGTCTGGGTAATGTTTTCAAGCTCGCGAAACTTTAGCCTGGGCATCGTTCATGCACGATTATTAATGTTTCCGGTCGACCCAAACGCTGGCTGCAGCATCGTGCAGAACGATTATTAATGTTTAGCATCAGCCATACTGTTGGCTCAGGCATCGCGCATCCCAAATCCCCCATCACATGGGAGCATGCTCTTGACAGGACACTGGGTGACACGCTGGACAGAATCCAGCCAGCTCATCTGGGGGGAGGCGAAAGGAGCAGGGGGGAATTGAGGCCACGTACCCGGCACGTACCCCATGAAATAACCTCGTAACAGGGCTTTGTGAAACCTCGATCTCGCTTGCTGTTAAGCCCCAACTCGCGACTTACTTCACTGCCAGCTCTTGCTGAAACACCTAACCTTGCAGCTTCCTCGTCACAGCACTCGCTTCTCCCCCTCCTGCGCTGTTTCTCTTCCTCGCTCGCTGACTGCATTTCCATCGCGTGCTCCCCAGCATCATGCTCCTCGCTAAATATTTCAAACTACACAAGCATGGACCAGCACTGGGAGCTTCGAATCAGCGACAGGCACATGTTAAAGACCAGTATTGGCCAAAACTCAGTCGCTTATGAGCGCTCACTCTGAGGGTATTCCTCCACAACTAGCTAATGGGCATCGCATTTACTCCTGCACACATCTGTCTGATTTGTAGGAACCGAGCGAGTATTGGGTTAATGAGTCGGTGGGGTGGGAAGGGTTCACTCGCGAGATGGGGCGCGCCTGCGACCAATATGCTAACTGGATGCTATTTCCCCTTGCCCTCTCACTTCGGGCAAACCTGTAAGGCATCGCAATTATAGACAACTGAACAACCCAGAAGCCATCGTGTTTAAAACCCCACCCCCTGGGCCGACCTCCAGGGGACCCGCCAGGACCCCCTACCATTTCTATCGTTTTTCTTCCAGCAAAACTGTAATCGTGCAGAATCGTTCAGAACGATTATTAATGTTTTTATGTTCCCGAAGTGCAGACCCAGGAATCGGGCCCAAACGATTATTAATGTTTTGTCCCAAAACCTTAGGAAAATCACTGGACAAATGGTACGAGTATTACACTCCTGTGGTTGGTAGGTACTGTAGGGAGCCTAGAAGGTAACATCCCTTCTTTATTGATTGGGACATTCTTTCCTATGCTCTACTCACACCTACACATGGTACATATAAGTATAACACTCCTGTGGTTGGTAAATAGTGAGACTGTGAGGTATCAGACCTTCTTTATTGATTGGGGCATTCTTTCCTATGCTTTACTCACACCGACACATGGTACATATAAAGGATTACACTCTTGTGGTTGGTAGATAGTGAGACTGTGAGGTATCAGACCTTCTTTATTGATTGGGGCATTCTTTCCTATGCTTTACTCACACCGACACATGGTACATATAAAGGATAACACTCACGTGGTTGATAGGTAGCTAGACTAGAAGGTAACAGACCTTTATTGGTTGGAACATTCTTTACTATGCTCTGCTCACACCGACACATGGTACATATAAAGTATTACACTCCTGTGGTTGGTAAGTAGGTAGACTATAAGGTAACATACCTTCTTTATTGATTGAAACATTCTGTCCTATACTCTACTCACACCGACACATGGTGCATATAAATGACACATGGTACATGGACACATGGTACATATAACGTATTGCACTCATGTGGTTGGTAATAAGAAGGTAGACTAGAAGGTAACAGACCTTTATTGATTGGAACATTATTTTCTATGCTCTACTCACACCGACACATGGTACCGGTGCATATAAGTATTACACTCCTGTGGTTGGTAGGTAGCTAGACTATAAGTTAACAGACCTTCTTTATTGATTGGGACATTCTTTCCTATGCTCTACTCACACTGACACATGGTACATATAACGTATTACACTCCTGTGGTTGGTAGAAAGTGAGACTACAAGGTAACATGCCTTCTTTATTGATTGGGACATTCTTTCCTATGCTCTACTCACACCGACACATGGTAAATGTACTGCATTATATGGTATGTGTCATAGCTTTTCTCTTCACCTACCAGCAGCAACTTCTAGGCAGCTGCCCTGGCTGGCTACCCAGCCTAACCTATAGCAATACAGTGCATCTGGAAGCTGACATAATTGTCTTTCCAGCTCTGCTGAAATCTTGGGGCTTGGCCCAGTGGATAGCTCAAGGAGCTGCCTTGAAGCTATTGCTTGTAGCTGAAGAGAAAAGCTATGGTATGTTTACTGTATGACAGGTCCATGGTTGGCAATTAGCTAGGCTTCAAGGGATACCACATCCTTTCTTGACATTCTTAATTATTTCTTGTTTTTATGGGTGCTTACCTGTGAGCACGTGTCCTACCTTAAACTTAAACTTGGCTACAATGCTCTAGGCCTCTAGCCCTTACAGCTGCTCGCTGTCTTCGGCAGTAGCATCAAGAAGAAGCAAAGACTTAGTACTGCCTGAGATAAGAGGCAACATACATTGCATCATCCATTTGTCTTAGGCCCCCGTTGTGCACTCCTTAGGTTACCGGTATGCACTCTTATACGGAGATGATTTGGATGGCCGATGCGGCGGATGGTCGACGGCGCGCCCTGATATGACGAATGGACGATGGGTCAGCCGACCGACCGACTCTGACCAGGATCAGACCACTCCAATCAGGGGATATATACCCGTCCGATATATACGCTTGCCCCTGACTCACATCTACTCGAATCCGCGGATATATCCCCTGCCGCGGAGATATATCCGCGGTATGGGGATATATACGCACGCACATACCCTCTGTATACGCATGCCCACAATACTTTCACGGACGAAAGACGAACTCGTCCGGTATAAGTCATGTGGTAGGAGTGCACCGGATTGCCGACCGCACACCAAACACCAAGCGGCACAAATCTCGAAGACGGGTAAAGAATGCAGAACGAAGGTGCTGTCAGGTGTGCTTGGCATGAGGAAAACGGCTAGGTGGACGTCGAGACGATTATTACATTGCAATTGTCATAGGCAGACCGTGTTGACCCTAGACAAATTGCTGGCCGGAGCCATGTTACCAAGTTCAAGTTGACCTAAGATAACCTCGCACCACAACTTATCGGGGGGTCCTCCAACAATCCTCTCTAAAATGATTTGAGATTCTGAGTAAGAATAACAAGACAAAAATTGCCTTACATTGATGCGCGAATCTAGTATACTTATTTCTTATTACTTATGGGAAGCACCCCCACATGAACCCACATACGAGTTTTGCATTAGTAAATGGATAGCATTGATTTGATGTGACGTTTCAGGTTTATCGTTTGTGGATCATACTACATTTCCCCCCTTAAGTGGAGCTGCGGCCTTTTTTTAGTTGTGAAAGGAATTTCACCCCAGGGGCCAAAGAGGTGGGTATCCCGACACATACCAGCGAGAACGAGGATTCAGTTCGAATGGCGTTGCCACGTTGTGGGCAGATGAAGGCATGTGACTGTTGGGTATCAATTGAAGAAAGATGGAGCCAAGGCCCCTCCCCCACCCAGTCACCCACCATCACACACACCCAGTCACCCACACACACGGCCCAACCACTCAGATCAACATCTAACATTTCTAGGCCCCTGACCCGCGAAGCAGCGAACAGGTTTGGCGAACCGAATGAGATGAGCTAATAGGAGACGAAAGGTCGACAGCTGTCCCCTCTCGGCGGGCGTTGGCCAATTGAATGATGACAAATTAGAGATCTCTGATGACAAATAGATCTTGCGAGACGATATGACTCGCAACTCCAAACGCGTCCTCTGCATCCGAGTGGAAAACCCGCGCACCAACCTGAGTCCGAGTGCCCGACAATGCCTGCCTACTCTTCTCCATACCCTCTTCACTACTCTTGTCCAGAGGGTCCCTCTGCTCTTGTCGTTTATAAACGTACGAGAAGCGCCCCGCGGCGGCATTTGGAGAAGTCTACCATATCCTATAATCTTCGGTCCCGGCCAAAAAGTCTATGTCCAACGCCCCCTTATCTTTGCAGCACATGTGCACGTCAGCTGCCACGTGTACTTTTTGCGTTTTTTGAGGCTGCGTTATTTAGTTCAGGATAGGGATATTCGAGAAGCCGCGGAACCGTAGACAAATAACTTCGGGTTACTTGTTTTAATTCAAGCACCCTCTCTCCTATTATTTCGTGCCTCGCATCTACCAGTTCGAGTATCTGGCAAAGACCCGGCGCCTGCAATTTTAAATCTGCAAACTCAAGATTTGGGAGCCTGCGCTCCCCGGGCCGCTCTTACAATTCCTGTGTAGCTCCCTAGTGCGCTAAGCAGTTCGTTCTGCCGAAGCTAAAATTTGTGTTTTCGTGGCGGCTACAATTACTAGCCCTGCGAACCGTCTCCTCAACCCTCCTGGGCTCAAATCTCCCACCAGCCAACCGTTAGCAATGAGGGACGATGCGTCTACAGGCAGCGACGGCGGTAACAGGAGCGGATGCGGGAAAGTTGTCCTGAAGGGCAATTGGAAGGGAGATGAAGATTTCATTCTCAAGAGGTGAGATGCAGTAAGCGAGATAGCTCGAACCGAGATAGCTCGAAGCTTGAACGTCCTCATCACCACCCGCTTGACGTTTCGGCAGACACGTCATGTTACTGACGTGGGGTGTACTGCTAGAGCTCGATACTGCTCTGAGAAGCGTCGAAGCAAGCTGCCCCATAGGTCGGAAGGCCGGGAGGGTATACAACCCATTTAGTGTCTCCACATCGTATTTTCGCCAAATCAGCCACTTCAGCTCGAGGAGCATTTCCTCCCTCTCCAGGGACATCCCTCCCTCCCTCCCTCCCTCCCTCCCTCCCTCCCTAGCATCCTGTTGGGTACCCCAGCAGGCCCAAGCCCCAAACCAAACGATTGCAGGGGGGGGGGGGGGGGGGGGGGGGCTATGCAAGAAACCGCACTAGCCTGCTTCGGTATCTTACCTACCCCCCAGAGACCAAGCTCGACGATCACCACTCATTCTGCCTAGGCCCCTGAGGCTAAGTAACCTTGTTTGCTACACTGCATAGATTTTTCGAGTTTTCCCCACCACATCGCTTCACTCCACTCCACTCCACTCCACTCCACTCCACTCCACTCCACTCCACTCCACTCCACTCCACTCCACTCCACTCCACTCCACTCCACTCCACTCCACCACCCTGCACATTACTGTCACAACCTGGGATATGACCTGGGTGGCAATTAGGCCCCAAACCCAATCACCGAGACCTACAGCTCACTTAAAGCCTCACTTTGAGCCAACCCAGCCCAGGCCAGCACATACCAGCTTTAGCAACCCGGAGCTAGCTCCTATTACTACGAGAGCCCAGTTAGTTCCACCCTCACAACCTTGTCTAGTACCACACCACTCTGATCGCACAAACCACGTCACATTCCCTGGGCCTTACCTTGGACACCTGAAACCCCATCCCAACCCCCAGCTTCACCTAGACGCACACACCCTCAACCCCGCCACCCACTACCATCCCTCCCCCCTTTCTCTCCTGCCCCCTCTAACGCCCTCGCCTCTTTGCAGGGTGGGGGATATGACAGGGGCCAAGAACTGGACCACCATAGCCGAGCAATTCAACATGGAGATGGGAAGGGGCCCCCATAGCGGAAGGACAGGCAAACAGTGCCGAGAGCGATGGATCCACCACCTACGGCCAGACATCAAGACTGGCACCTGGAGCCTAGAGGAGGACATCATCATCATTGAGGCGCATAAAAAGTTCGGTAATCGATGGAGAGACATTGCCAAGCTGCTAGTCGGCCGGACCGAGACATCAGTAAAGAACCACTGGAACTCTACCCTCCGGCAGAAGATTACCAACCTGGACCAGATGTCTGCACTGAAGAGGTACATAGCAGGTTTGGACTCTGTGCAGGGCGTGAGGGGCCTTGGAGGAGCTCTCACAGGGGGCTGGGTGGACGAGGACCCTTATGGCGATGGCAGTTGGCTTGGCAACCTCGGGAGGAGAGGCTCGAGCCGTGTGAGGAAGCGACGGACGCCTGACACTGAGGATGGTGATGACCTGGAGAGAGATGAGGGGGAGGATGAGCTGGACCAGGAGATGGAGGCGGGTGTGAAGGAGACCGTCTCGTGGAAGGTGAGCACAGATGATGATCAAGAGGGCCTCGTTCTCTTCAGTCTTTGTCGCCTGCCATTTCTTAGTTGACTCCCGTACCGCATTACACATCATAACGTAGCGGGCAACCATTTTCCCACTGGCAAAGGCGTCAGATCGCATGGCAACCAGACTACTGCCGTCCACCAGCCGGAACGCCCTCACCATGCCAATGACATGCACTTTCCAAAAGGGGAGGGGGAGGACTGCGGTGCTACTTAGGCTGCTGCAGATTAGGATGGTGGTGATGGCTTTGGGAGTGATGATGTGGAGGGGGAGGAAAAGGAGGGTGGTGATGAAGAGGGTGGGGAGAAAGAGGAGGATGGTGATGAGGAGGGGGTAGGAGGGTGGGAAGGAAGAGGGAGAGGGAGAGGAAGAGGCTGATGGTGATGTGGAGGGGGGTGAAGAGGGTGGGGAGGAAGAGGGAGAGGGAGAGGAAGAGGCTGATGCTGATGTGGAGGGGGATGAAGAGGGTGGGGAGGAAGAGGAGGATGGTGATGAGGAGGGGGGGGAAGAGGAGGATGGTGATGAGGAGGGGGATGAAGAGGGTGGAGAGGAAGAGGAGGATGGTGATGAGGAAGGGGAGGAAGAAGGTGGGGAGGAAGAGGGGGATGAAGAGGATGGGGAGGAAGAGGAGGATGGTGATGAGGAGGGGGAGGAAGAGGAGGATGGTGATGATGATGTTGAGGGGGATGAAGAGGGTGGGGAGGAAGAGGAGGATAGTGATGATGATGAGGGTGACAGCAACCTTGAAGGTGAACCGATGGAAATAATTGGGGGGGGGTAGGAGGGAGAAGAGAACTTGGACAAGACTGGTAGTAGTGAGATGACGCGGGAGATGATACACACATACACACACACACACACACACACACACACACACACACACACACATACACACATACAACTGGGATGGGTAGGTCCCTTGCAGGTGTAGGCTCACCTCCTGAATGACATGTCCCCTCCCCCCCCTCCCCTCACAACCCCTCTCCTCTCCCCCTCCCCTACCCCCCTTCCCCTCACTCCCTCCACCCCTCCACCCCTCACCCCCCCTCCCCTACCCCCCCTCACTCCCTTCCCCCTCCCCTAACTCCTCCCCTCCGCTAACTCCCCTCTCCCCTCCCATGCCCAGGACCCTGCCAGCCTGGACGTAGCAGGCCTTCTGGCAAGAGGGGTTTGCAACACAGCCCTACCCCCACTCTCGGCAGCCGCCACAGCCTGTCTATCCCCCGCCTACTACCTCTCTCAATCACTCGACGTGGACCCTGGGTCGGCAGGGGCTCTTCTGGAGGCGGCTCTGAAGGGGACCTGTGGACCCGGGCTACCGATGCCCGGCAGTACACTCAACAGGGGGGAGCATCTGAACAAGTACAAGTGCCCCCGGAGGGACGGGGACTGGAGTAGGGGCGGGGCGGACAGCCTGACGGGTGACATGGACAGTACTCCCATGGCTCAACTCTCGGCTATTATTCAGGTATGTGTGCCGCTATCAGTGGGTCAGTGTATGTGGGTCTGTGTGTGTGTTTGGGTTCGTGTGTGTGCGTGTGTGTGTGTGTGTGGGGGGGGGGGGGGGGCAGTGTGTGTGTGTGCTTGAGTTACATAATTATATATTATATGTGTGGGTTATTATGTGGTGGTGGTGTGGTGGTGTGGTGGTGGTTGTAGGAGAAATATCTAAGCTACATAATTTATGAGAGCCTTTACATTTCATTACCCGGGGCACAGACTGTGTGCATACACACATGAAAGCCTCGCATACCTTGGCTTGAGACCGACACGCATGCTTGTTCTTACACTCCCCCGTTCACTCACACGCACGCTCACGCTTGCACTCGCACTCGGATTATCAGCCACCCTCACCCTCACTCTCACCCTCGCTCTTACTCTAACCCTCACTCTCACCCTCACCCCCACTCTCACTCTCACTCTCATCTTCACCCTCTCTCTCACCCTCACCCTCACTCCCACACCCCTCTGCTTGCAGGCATGCCAAATGCCCCCTTCGGCCGTCAACACCAACGCCATGGTCTCCTCCAGGGGGGGCTTCGACCCCAACTCACCCAACGCCCTGCTTGCCCTGCTGTCCTTGCAACAAGAACAACAGGCTGTGCAACAACAACAGCTGCTCTTCCAACGACACTCACTGGGCAGCACCACAGCCACGCTCCAGGTATGGGGAAGTTAGCCTCCACTTCAGTAAACCCTAAACGCACCTAGACCCTGAACCCTAAACCCTACACCCCCCTATACCCTAAACCTTTTGGATCGAAACCTTAACCACTAAACCCTAAAACCCCTTAACTTATTTGGAGGCTAACTGAAGTGAAGGCTAACTAAACTATAAAAGCACTAAACACTAAGCACCAACCCCCCCCACCCATGCTCCAGGCAATGCTGATGCAGCAACATCAAGAGAACCAGCTGCTGCTCAGCCTCTTAGCTCAACAGCACGCAGTCACGCAGCGCCGCGTGAAGGATGAGGGCCAGGCCCTGAGCAGCGACCACAAGGGCTCCCTCGTGAGCAACGAGTCCGGCGACCACGACCAGGACAACTCCCACGCGACCGTCCACTCAGAGGGGGAGGAGAAGGGCAGCGAGCGAGGGAAGCACCGCTCCCCATCTCCTATCGACGTTGCCGGCCATTCCTCCCTTGCCTCCAAGCACTACCACCACCACCAGGCTGCGCTGAGTGTATTCGTCAAGAAAGAGGACACGCCCAGCACCGGCGGCCATCCCCCCCGTGGGCAGCGCGACTTGAAGGACGAGACCCATGTGGATGGACGGGTCCCCTCTGCCAGCTGCCAGCGCACCATGTCCCCTGAATGTGAGCCCCCCCTGAGGGCCCCAAGCGCCCAGACCTCCTGGGGCTCCCAACTCTCAGCCAGTCACGGTGACCAAGGCAGGAACCGGGTCCCCAGGCAGGAGGGGGCAGACTCCGGGAGGGCTTTGGACACCCCCTTGCGCTGGGGGGGCAAATCTGAGTCCCCAGCTCCTGAATCCTCAGCCCCAGCCAGGGCAGCCAGGGTGAGCGCAAGGGGCGCAGCCCCCCTGGGTCTCCAGTCCCACCCCTGCGAGGACTCCCTCTCCAGGGCCCTGTCAAGCCATTTGGCCACAAGTGGCATGGACCCAGTCCTCTTTCGCCCCTCTGGCGAGCCAACCGCCGCCCAGGTTAGCAACGCCCTGCTGGCTGCACTCATGACCAGCCCCCTGATCGCGGCGATCTCTGCCTCAGGAGGGGTGGCGGCTGCCCAGGCCCCCCCCCTGGCCCCGGAGTTGGGCGTGGACCCCCTCCTCTTGCACCAGGTCCTAACCAACTGCGAGGGCTCCCACCTCAGCAAGCGCCTGAAGAGCGAGCTGCAAGCTTCAGTGGCCGCCCCTCTGTCCTCCATGGAACTGGAATCCAGCTTCCTGCCTGGCGCGCACTCTGCCAGCCTACGGGGCTTCACGGATGTCCTGCAGGCCGCCAGGAGAGGTGATCACCCCATGGGAGGGGACCTCCACCCATGGTTGCTGCCTGGCGGGGCCAATCCACCTGGCGTCGCTTGCAGCAAGCACATTGTCATTGCCCCGCCCTCCAACAACCCCCTGGGGGTGGGCGTAGCCCCCCCACAAGGCCTCCTACGTCATGACAGCTCAAGCTCCAGACGGGGTAGCGGAGGGGGGCCTGGAGCGGGGTCCTCCATTCGATCGGATTCAGTGCCCCCCCAGCTGAGGGTGGTGCTTGACCATGGTTTGGGCTGGGGCCCCCATGATCTGGATGGGACCATGAGCCAGCGGCGGTTGACACGCAGGCAACGATCTGACGGCATGGTGAGTGTGGGGCACTGTTTTTCTTACGGAAGGTTTCCGGAGTCCCCCCCCCTCCCCCCCCCCCCCCCCCCCCCCCCCCCACACACACACACACACACACACACACATTCAACCTCTCACACACACTCTCTCACACACACACACACAGTTCTGGGCAGGGATGGAAATGTTGTGTGGGTCATGGCCTTCTCTCATATCTCTCATATCTCAACCCAACCCAACCCAACCCAACCCAAAACAGTGATCTTACCCTCTTACCCATCCATGTTTCAGGCCTGGGGAGAGGAGGAGGAGCGGACACTGGTGGCTGCCCACAAACTTGTTGGCAACAAGTGGTCCGAAATAGCAAAGCTCCTGGTGAGTCCCCCCTCTCGTGGCCGTGCTTGTTTTTGTATTTCTGTATCGCTTTGATGACCAGGTCATCTAGTGCTAACAAGTGGTCTGACATAGCTATGTGGTGAGTCCTCCCCCCTCCTGGCTCCCTAAACCCTAAACCCTGGTGTCAACCTACCCTTAAACCTAAACTCTAAACCCTAAACCCTGGCTTGCATTGACACCTTCTGGTTTCAACATACCCTGACTCTAAACCCTACACCCTAAACCCTGGCTTGCATTGACACCATCTGGTTTCGACATGCCCTGACTCTAAACCCTAAACCCTAAACCCTAGCTTGCATTGACACCTTCTGGTTTCAACACACCCTGACATGTTTGCTTTGTGCACACCCTGACATGTGTTGACATACCCTCACATGTTTGCTTTGTGCACACCTTGACATGTGTTGACACACCCTGACATGTGTTGACATACCCTGACATGTGTTGACATACCCTGACATGTGTTGAAATACCCTGACATGTGTTGACAAACCCTGGCATGTGTTGACATACCCTGACGTGTTTGCTTTGTGCACACCGCAGAGGGGCCGAAACGAGAACTCGGTAAAGAACCACTGGAACACGGCCCTGAGGCGCAAACACCCTGCCAGATATGAGGTGAGCTTGTGCGGCAAACGTGTTCGTTTTAGTGTGTTTATTCATCTATCAGCCAGGTGCCGGGTTAGAACCCTACGGGGGTGCGCTTTAGTGTTAGCGGTCGCTGTCAACCGCCATGGTAGCTTTGTTCAGGAAAAGTAGCAGCCCGTTCCCTACCGCCGAAAGACGGGGCTTAAACCTCGCCCCACCAGGCGTTATCATTACATCTATCAGCCTTCAGGCTGCTCAAAGTCTGCTTGAGGAGTGAACCTGTGAAGTGTAAACAACACCACACGACACTGTATGGTCCATTACCCCTTCACCACCCTTTCACCTCCCTTTTACCACTCATTATTCACCCCTGCACCACCCTTTCACCACCTTATCTCCACCCCTGCACCACCCCTTCACCACCCCTGCACCACCCTTTCTCCTCTCCTGCACCACCCTTTCAACACCCCCAGGAGCAATTCAAAGGCAGCACTGTTCCACCCCTTATCCACCCCATCAACACCCTTTCACCCCCCCACCTCAACCCCATCTCCACCCCTTCACCAAACCTTTCACCGCCCTTTTACCACCCCCAGGACATGCGTGTCAGCATGCTCGACAAGTACCAAGCGGAGATGGACTTCAAGCAGTTCAAAGGCAGCGCTGCACCACCCCTTGTCCACCCCATCACCACCCTTTCACCACCCCATCTCCACCCCTTCACCACCCCTTCACAACCCTTTCAAAACCCCCCAGGACATGCGTGTCAGCATGCTCGACAAGTACCAAGCAGAGATGGACTTCAAGCAGTTCAAAGACAGTGCTGCCGAGGAGCTGCTGGCCGATGCGGAGGATGACCTGTTGGCCGCAGCTGACTCGATGATGGGCCTCTGCTCAGCCCTCCCGGTGGATCTGGTGAGGACCAAGGGGGGCGCAGCCCCCCTGCCCCTAATGGGGTCTGGGGCAGACCCCAAAAAACAGAAGCATGGGGGCTGCAAGGAGTTCGAGGAGTGATCTGGGGGCGGTGAGATCTGTGATCTGTGAAGAGTTACCTCCTTGAATGAGATCTGAGGTATCAGATCTCAGATCTGAGTGACCAGGATCCTTGCGGCATGATTTTAGATCTGGAGCACATGGGAAGCCCCCCCCCCCCCCCCCCCCCCGAAGGGTTTGAAGAATGGAAGCCAACAGCTTCAAAAGCTTCTCGACCATGGATGGCGGCTCGTCAAATATATGTATTAATATGTCAATCCGGGACCTTCATATTGTACTCGATAAGCAGTACCGCGGCTGGGTTTTTTGTTCCTCCAGCCATACTCCTTATTCACTCAATTGCCAATTAGCAATACCGTAGTCTGGCTTGCAACAGTGAAAACACATTGTAGAATGAAATATGGCCTACTTGAAGAGGATTGTTTGATTCAATACATTACATTGTCATAGACAGGCCAGTGTTGGCCCAAAACAAGCCCCCTCTCCAACTTCCGGGGGGCGGGGGGAGTCTTCCAAAAATAGTATGAATGTTGCGTGCATAGGCTCTGACGCAGCGTAGGAGAGAGCCCATAAAGCTTGTTCTTGGCAGTGAGTGACGGTGTCCAGCCAGCTTTCCTGGCCAGTCACTGGGCCCAACCTAAAGTTTGTTGGGGGCGTGTATAGTCTATAACGCAATGTAGGACACTGGCCCATAAATCTTGTTCTCGGCAGTGTGTGACGTTGTCCAGCCAGCTCCCCTGGCCAGTCACTGGGCCCAACCTAAAGTCTGTGGGAGGCGTGCAACGGCTCTAATGCAGCGTAGGACACTGGCCCATAAAGCTTGTTCTCGGCAGTGAGTGACGGTGCCCATCCAGCTCCCCTGGCCAGTCACTGGGCCCAACCTAAAGTCTGTGGGAGGCGTGCAACGGCTCTAATGCAGCGGAGGACACTGGCCCATAAAGCTTGTTCTCGGCAGTGAGTGGCGGTGTCCTTAAGGGGCTTGCCCAACCTCGAAAATATTTTTGTATATTAACCTTAGATAGGCTGTGTGCTCTTCAGTATATATCGGTATGTATGTCTGTTACAGACCAGGGTTTAGCCAATCAGGCTAAGGGGTTTTGCCCTACATTGAGCAACCACGATCAATCCTAGATTATTGTAGCTTTTGCTTGATGGCTAACAAGATGGGTTGACAAGACTAGGGTTTCCATTCAAAGCTGAAAACAAGAACTCATTCTGAGTCATTCGGTGATGAAGAATCGATGGCAAGGTCTTATTATCTTTACTGTTCATGCGCCATATATTTACATATATATATACACATATATGTGTCGTATGTGTCATATATACACATATATATGCATATTGTGTGTCAGGTGCACGGTAGTTGCTTTGCCTGATCCTGCTTGCAACATGTCATAAAAAAATGCATTTATGTGTCATATATACATATCTGTATATGTGTGTCAGATACACGTTGCTTTACCTTATCCTGCTTATACAATCACATTAAGGCGTGATCTGCAGGGGGGGGTCAACGTGATGTGTTGTGTCCCACATCCCCTTGCCCCTCACCCTCTCCCAGTCCAGTCCTGATTTTCCCCTCCGCAGCCGAGGCAAGACTGGTACACAAACAAAGGTTGCTATTTTCTTTTACTTGGGACAGGCGGAAGGGGGTAGGCCTGGTCTTCCCTACGACTGTATACACCCTGTTCAGGTTGTTAAACAGGTGTTCAGGGTGTTAAACACCTGTTCAGCAATTGCATTGATAAACAATGATGTACATCAACATGCGTTTATCACGTTTGACAGTTATGATGACGACTTGAAGAAAAAAGGAAAAGCGAAACCAGGGTCTGCGTAAATCTCTTCGACCCTCTTCAACCCTCATCGTGCGCAACGAAGAGGGTCGAAGAGGTCTTCGCAGACCTTGATTTCGTTTTTCCTTTTTTCTTCAAGTTTTCATCATAACTGTCTATTGTGATAACACCCTGGACACCTGTTTAACAACCTGAACCGGGTGCATGCAGCCGTAGGGCTTGCTTGTTGCCCAATTCTTTCTCCCCTAGTCTTCAATTTTGACGAGGACAAGTATGCATGTTTCCGCTGCCTGGGATTTTTATTTTCGTATCCTATTCATTGAGTTTATATGTGGTTAATAGCTAAGGGAAGGCCCGGTGTGCTCATGTGATAATCCCGTTTCGGCGAAAGGCTCAATGATAGAGCTCGTTGAAACGATGAAGGTGTTGGGTTCGAATCCCTATGGGTGCGCTTTAGTGCTCGCAGTCGCTGTCAACCGCCATAGTAGCTTTGTCCAGGTAGAGTAGCAGGCCGTTTTCTACCCCCGTAAGACGGGGCTCACTGAATATCGTGCCCCAACAGGCGTTATCA
This sequence comes from Microglena sp. YARC, assembly GCA_022414725.1. NCBI lineage: Eukaryota > Viridiplantae > Chlorophyta > Chlorophyceae > Chlamydomonadales > Chlamydomonadaceae > Microglena > Microglena sp. YARC. Next base: position 44,874 of record JAJSRW010000760.1, read on the forward strand.
TTATCATTACTTTCGGTGGATAGCTACGGGAAGGCTCGGTGTGCTCATTAGCAGCGTGTCCAACTGCTGTTCAAGTAATGTCATGGTAGAGAGACAGAGGACGTGAGAACCTGTATGGGTATTGCAACAATGTTTGACCCTAAATGATAGAGCTATAGAAGCGTGCATGTGAACTGTTTAGTCTAGGGGTCAGTGCCCGCACCCCTGTGGGTCTCGTAGCTTCGAGGTGTTACAGGACTACGTTTGTTTTGTAGTTCCCACCTACCAGTTTTTGAGGCTGTGCTACATTGTTGGCGTGGCTGGTGTTACCGCCGCTACTGATGTCGCCCATGCCTCCTAGGTGAAAGCTCTAGCCTAGGGGTCAGTGTCTGTACCCCTGTGTGTTCAGTAGCTTCAAGGTGTTCTAGGACTGCGCATGTTTTCTAGTGCCCACCTACCAGTTTTTGAGGCTGTGCTAAATTGTTGGCGTGGCTGGTATTACCGCCGCCACTGATGTCGCCCATGCCTCCTAGGTGCAAGCTCTAGCCTAGAGTTCAGTGCCTGTACCCCTGTGGGTCCAGTAGCTTCAAGGTGTTACAGGACTGCGCATGTTTTCTAGTGCCCACCTACCAGTTTTTGAGGCTGTGCTAAATTGTTGGCGTGGCTGGTATTACCGCCGCCACTGATGTCGCCCATGCCTCCTCGGTGAAAGCTCTAGCCTAGGTCAGTGCCTGTACCCCTGTGGGTCCAGTAGCTTTAAGGTGTTACAGGACTGCGCATGTTTTCTAGTGCCCACCTACCAGTTTTTGAGGCTGTGCTAAATTGTTGGCGTGGCTGGTATTACCGCCGCCACTGATGTCGCCCATGCCTCCTAGGTGCAAGCTCTAGCCTAGAGTTCAGTGCCTGTACCCCTGTGGGTCCAGTAGCTTCAAGGTGTTACAGGACTGCGCATGTTTTCTAGTGCCCACCTACCAGTTTTTGAGGCTGTGCTAAATTGTTGGCGTGGCTGGTATTACCGCCGCCACTGATGTCGCCCATGCCTCCTAGGTGAAAGCTCTAGCCTAGGGGTCAGTGCCTTTACCCCTGTGGGTTCAGTAGCTTCAAGGTGTTCTAGGACTGCACATGTGTTCTAGTGCCCACCTACCAGTTTTTGAGGCTGTGCTAAATTGTTGGCGTGGCTGGTATTACCGCCGCCACTGATGTCGCCCATGCCTCCTAGGTGAAAGCTCTAGCCTAGAGTTCAGTGCCTGTACCCCTGTGGGTCCAGTAGCTTCAAGGTGTTCTAGGACTACGCATGCTTCCTAGTGCCCACCTACCAGTTTTTGAGGCTGTGCTACATTGTTGGCGTAACCGGTATTACCGCTACCAATGATGTTGCTCATGCTTCCTAGGTGAAAGCTCTAGCCCAGGTGTCAGTGCCTTTACCCCTGTGGGTCCAATAACTTCGAGGTATTTCAGGACTATGCATGTGTTCTAGTGCCCACGTAACAGTTTTTGAGGCTGCGCTACATTGTTGGCGTAACCGGTATTAACGATACCAATGATGTTGCCCATGCTTCCTAGGTGAAACCTCTAGCCCAGGTGTCAGTGCCTTTACCCCTGTGGGTCCGATAGCCTGAGGTATTTCAGGACTATGCATGTGTTCTAGTGCCCACCTAACAGTTTTTGAGGCTGTGCTACATTGTTGGCGTAACCGGTATTACCGCTACCAATGATGTTGCTCATGCTTCCTAGGTGAAAGCTCTAGCCCAGGTGTCAGTGCCTTTACCCCTGTGGGTCCAATAACTTCGAGGTATTTCAGGACTATGCATGTGTTCTAGTGCCCACCTAGCAGTTTTTGAGGCTGCGCTACATTGTTGGCGGAACCGGTATTACCGCTACCAATGATGTTGCCCATGCTTCCTAGGTGAAAGCTATAGCCCAGGTGTTAGTGCCCACCTATCAGTTTTTGAGGCTGTGCTACATTGTTCGCGTGGCTGCTGTTGCCAATGCCAATGATGTTGCCCTTGCTTCCTGGGTGAATGCTTCAGTCTAGGGTTACCGGGGCGAGGGCTACGTAGGTCAGACAATTTTGGGGGGCCTCTCCAGGGGCCTCAACACCCTGTTACCAACGCTATAGAGGTGTTAGGCAATTGTTATTGGCATGTTGGGTGTGGGGTAACGTTAATATATTGCAAGGACAACAAGAGTTGTATTAAGGTGCCGATGTGTCACTCGGCCTCTGTGTGTTATTGTCCGACTTGTATGTCGGCACCCGAGTAGGCAAAGTACACATGGGTCCCTGTTCCCACCAGGACCCGCGTTGTCTGCCGCCGGGCGTTCAGGCTAGCTTTGGCCTGCACGCCACTATGCAGTACTATGAAGTACGCATTAGATCTTTCCTATATATCGCCCTATTGCGCTTAATTGCTAACTTCACTCCATTGAGTCTACAGTGTAAACAACTACGACTGAAACCGTGCAACACTTAATAAGTTGTAACAATTCTAATGAACTGCTTCTTGCCCAACCCCCCTAGAACAAACCTGGCCCAGGCTGATCTCTTGAGCTTCTTGCCCAGGCCCCCTAGAACAATCCTGGTCCAGGCTGATCCCTTGAGCTTCGCGTTGGTTAGCAATTATCTTAGCACAATATACAGACAGAAAATTCTATTAATTAAAAAGGACATAGAAAGGTAATAGACATGTCCAATCGTCGAGGTTCAGGGCTTTGATACACCACGGAACTATAAACAAACATAACTAAATAGTAACAATCCGACTCACGGCATCCTGTCCAAACATAATTTTTATAATTCCTATATAAACGACGCCTGTGGTCTGGATCCACTTGGACTTGCTCCAGGCCCAGAGTCCTAATATACCGGTGTAGGCTGGAGGGACTTGCCAACTCTTTATTCCTAGATTGTGAATGAATACTGTAGGCCACTGCCTTCGCATACGTCCACAATCTTGCGTTGCAAGTCGCCTACTACCTCTGCATCAACAGGAGCTGCTTGCTTCGCAGACGCCATGGCAAGAGAGGCTCTTAAGTAAGACGCCCACAGCAGCAACATGGCTTGGCTTGTTTCTCGAACTTTGGACCTAAGCAGCATGATGGGCATTGGCATTGGCATGGGTTTCGGTGTTTGTGCATGGCTTGGCTTCTTTCTAGAACTTGGGACCTAAGCAGCATGATGGGCATTGGCATGGGTTTCGGTGTTGGTGCATGGCTTGGCTTCTTTCTAGAACTTAGGACCTATGCAGCATGATGGGCATTGGCATGGGTGTCGGTGTTGGTGCATGGCTTGACTTGTTTCTAGAATTTGGGACCTGTATGTGAGTGGTTAATTGGGTATGAGGGGTTTGTGTGTAATTGGTTAATTGGATAATTGGTTAATTGGTTAATTGGGTATGAGGGGTTTGTGTGTATTTGGTTAATTGGTTAATTGGTTAATTGGTTAATTGGTTAATTGGGTATGAGGGGTTTGTGTGTAATTGGTTAATTGGTTAATTGGATATGAGGGGTTTGTGTGTAATTGGTTAATTGGGTAATTGGTTAATTGGGTAATTGGTTAATTGGGTATGAGGGGTTTGTGTGTAATTGGTTAATTGGGTATGAGGGGTTTGTGTGTAAGTTACATTCCAGGGGTAGGTCAAATAGGCTAAAGAAACTTTCCCAACCGTGATATGAAGGGCTTTAAAAGAAAAAGCATTGATGAACTGAACCCCAAGGACCTTAGAGGCATGATGGGCATTGGCATTGGCAGGGGTTTCGGTGTTGGTGCTTTTTTGTGTTGGCGTTTGTTGGTGTTGGTGTTTGTTGGGTGTTGTGTTGGGTGTTGTGGTGTGGGTGGGTGTTGGTGTTGGTGCCCGTTGGGTGTTGGTGGGTATTGGAAGGGGGGTGAGTGTGGGTGTGTTTGAGAGGGAGGTTGCATGTAGTTGGTTTGGAGGTTGGATAGGGGAGTATAGGTTCGATGGTGGTGGTGTGGTGAAGCAGGATGATGGGAACAGGAAGGTGTGTGTGTGGGGTGCGGTGTGTGTGTATGTGTGTGTGTGTGTGGGGGGGGGCTGATTGATGCTATACAGCCAGACTGCCCTCTCTGACCCCAGGCAGTGAGCAGGCTTCGAAGGATGATAGGCCATGTAATCGAACTAGCCAAATATGCAAGTGGGCTGTTTGGTAGCTTAGGTCAAGGTCCTACCTGTTAGCCTTGTCCAACGAGCATGCGGAGCTCTGTCCACCCTGTCAGCCTTGCCCAACGAGCACACTGGGATCTGTCCTACCTGTCAGCCTTGCCCAACGAGCATACGGAGCTCTGTCCACCCTGTCAGCCTTGCCCAACGAGCACACTGGGATCTGTCCTACCTGTCAGCCTTGCCCAACGAGCATACGGAGCTCTGTCCACCCTGTCAGCCTTGCCCAACGAGCATACCAAGCTCTGTCCTACCTGTCAGCTTTGCAAAACGAGCACACTGAAATCCGTCCTACCTGTCAGCGTTGCACAACGAGCATGATGAACACTGCAGAAATTTGAGCTGATCAAGGATGCTGACATGACCCCTGACTACACATATATATATATATATATATATATATATATATATATATATTATATATATATATATATATATATATATGCAGGCGGGTCACATATATACATATGCATATATATATGTCTATATACTAATGTAATCAAAGTAGCCAACATTGTTTGAAATATGATTGGTAGCTTAGGTCAAATTGCAATCTGTCAGCCTTGCCCAACAAGCACACTGAGCTCTGTCCTACCTGTCAGGCTTGCTCGACGAGCACACTGAGACCCGTCCTACCTGTCAGCCTTCCCAACGAGCACACCGAGCTCTGTCCTACCTGTCAGGCTTGCCCAACAAGCACACCGAGCTCTGTCCTACCTGTCAGCCTTGCCCAACAAGCACACTGAGCTCTGTCCTACCTGTCAGGCCTGCCCAACAAGCACACCGAGCTCTGTCCTACCTGTCAGCCTTGCCCAACAAGCACACCGAGCTCTGTCCTACCTGTCAGCCTTGCCCAACAAGCACACTGAGCTCTGTCCTACCTGTCAGCCTTGCCCGACGAGCACACTGAGACCCGTCCTACCTGTCAGCCTTGCCCAACGAGCACACTGAGCTCTGTCCTACCTGTCAGCCTTGCCCAACGAGCACACTGAGCCCTGCAGAAATGTGAGCTGGTCCAGGACGCTGAAGTGGCCCGCCTGCAAACACCCAGGTGCACATAATTGCATGTGCGTTAGGGTTTAGGGTTTAGGGTCTAGGGTAAGCCAAGTCTAGGGGTAGCCAAGTAGGCTAGAGGGACACCAGTGTGCGTTTACAGTGGCGTGTAGTGTGTAAACAGTGGCGTACAGCGTAGTGTAGTGTAGTGTAGTATAGTGTATTCAGTGCACCACACCCAGCCCCACCACCCAGCACCACACCGCAACATAAGCTGACTGTGGAGCGCACTGCCCTTTGGGGCTGACATGGACAGCTTGCAGGTGAGAACCAGTGTGCGTATACAGTGTAGTGTAGTGTAGTGTAGTGAGGGAAAATGTGAGTTGATCCAGGACGCTGAAGTGGCCCGCCTGCAAACACACATGTACACATGTTTGCATGTACATTATAGTCTAGGGGTAGCCAAATAAGCTAGAGGAAGTTGCAACCCTCAAATTATCAAAGCTTATCTTTTTTACTAGGAGCAGCAGCTTCTAGGCAGCTCCCTTGACTTGCAACCCTCAAATGATCTTAGCTTATCTTTTTTACCAGGAGCAGCAGCTTCTAGGCAGCTCCCTTGACTTGCAACCCTCAAATGATCTTAGCTTATCTTTTTTACTAGGAGCAGCAGCTTCTAGGCAGCTCCCTTGACTTGCAACCCAGCCAAACCAAAAGCAAAGTTGTGCATCTGGAAGCTGACAAAATCGGTTTTCCATTACTGTTCAAAATCTAGGGGCTTAGCCCAGTGGCTGCCTCAGGGAGCTGCTGAGAAGCTGCTGCCTGTAGTTGAAAAGAAAAACTAATGATCAACATGACTCTGGAATATTATAATATAATATCAATTATGATTCTGGAATATCAGGCAAAGCCGGATTAACAAATTCTTCTTTAGTGCATGGCCCGGTCCCTGACAAATCGCAATCACAAAACGGACACATATAACATATTACATTACATTGGCATCGACAAGCAATTGTTGACCCAAGCCAAGCCAAGCCATTGTTGACCCAAGCCAAGCCAATGTCATCGCCAAGCCACCGTTGACCCAAGCCAAGCCAAGCCAAGCCAAGCCATTGTCATCGACAAGCCATTGTTAACCCAAGCCAAGCCAAGCCATTGTCATCGGCAAGCCATTGTTAACCCAAGCCAAGCCAAGCCAAGCCATTGCCTTTGTTGGCCCAAGATAAGCCCGCTCCACAACATCGGGGGGGGGGGGGGGGGGGGGGGGGGGGGGGGGGGGGGGGTCTTCAACAAATCCTCAGAAAAAGAAAAGCAATATTGCAGCAAGCAAGCAAGCATTATTATCAGCACTTATTATATAACCTAACCGATTTTAATCATCATCTGAGCCGCCTTCTTATCCAGCTATGCTCCAGTTGTCAAAACATTGTGAGTCTAGCTGCTCCGGAGGGTTTAGGGTTCAGGGTTTTTAGGGTTCAGGGTTTGGAGTTTTAGTCTCCATTTGGCAAGGCATTGGAATTCCAAACAACAAAGAAAGCACAAATATCATAATAACCACACCTGTCTGATTTCAACCATCACCTGAGCTGCCCTATTATCCAGCTTTGCTCCAGTTGTCAGAACATTAGGAGTCTAGCTGCTCTCCCTTTGTCAATGCATTGGAATTCGAAACAACACCGAAAGCACAAACATCATCATAACCCCACCTCTCTGATTTCAACCATCACCTGAGCCGCCCTATTCTCCAGCTGTGATTCTCTTTTCTTGTTTGTGTGTTGGAATCACGAACAACACATGCAGCACACCATGCATTTGATGGTATAGGTACCCACCTCTCTGATTTTAACCATCACTTGAGCCGCCCTAATCTCCAGCTGTGGTTCTCTTGTCTTGTTTGTGCGTTAGAATCACGAACAACACATGCAGCACACCATGCATTTGATGGTATAGGTACCCACCTCTCTGATTTTAACCATCACTTGAGCCGCCCTAATCTCCAGCTGTGGTTCTCTTGTCTTGTTTGTGCGTTAGAATCACGAACAACACATGCAGCACACCATGCATTTGATGGTACCCACCTCTCTGATTTTAACCATCACTTGAGCCGCCCTAATCTCCAGCTGTGGTTCTCTTGTCTTGTTTGTGCGTTAGAATCACGAACAACACATGCAGCACACCATGCATTTGATGGTATAGGTACCCACCTCTCTGATTTTAACCATCACTTGAGCCGCCCTAATCTCCAGCTGTGGTTCTCTTGTCTTGTTTGTGCGTTAGAATCACGAACAACACATGCAGCACACCATGCATTTGATGGTATAGGTACCCACCTCTCTGATTTTAACCATCACTTGAGCCGCCCTAATCTCCAGCTGTGGTTCTCTTGTCTTGTTTGTGCGTTAGAATCACGAACAACACATGCAGCACACCATGCATTTGATGGTATAGGTACCCACCTCTCTGATTTTAACCATCACTTGAGCCGCCCTAATCTCCAGCTGTGGTTCTCTTGTCTTGTTTGTGCGTTAGAATCACGAACAACACATGCAGCACACCATGCATTTGATGGTATAGGTACCCACCTCTCTGATTTTAACCATCACTTGAGCCGCCCTAATCTCCAGCTGTGGTTCTCTTGTCTTGTTTGTGCGTTGGAATCACAAACAACACATGCAGCACACCATGCAGTTGATGCTATAGTGTTTGTCTTCTTCGACCTTCGTGTCATGGTTGGGCAAGTCCCTTTAGCCTATTTGGCCTACCCCTCTACTGTAACATACAAGTCAATAGGAACACACCTCTTTGATTTCAACCATCACTTGAGCCGCCCTCTTATCCAGCAGCTCTCCATTAGTCAAAGCTTCAAAGAACTTCTTGTAGTTAGCACTCTTTGGGATGCAGTCACCGTTCTTGGCCAGCCCTACCACCAGTGCAGGCGGCTTACACTCTTGTAGACCAGGCAGCGAAGAAGGGTACCTGTCAAACACATAAGTTGAAATCGGTTCAAAAACAACAAAAAAATGGGGGCAGGATGCTTGTAGTTAGCACTCTTTGGGATGCAGTCGCCGTTCTTGGCACGCCCTGCCACCAAAGCAGGGGGTCTGAATGCTTGCAGGCCAGGCAACGAGGAAGGGTACCTGTGAAACAAATAGGTAACGTCCCCAAAACAACAAGTCAGAATGCTTGCAGTTTGGTGGAAATCCTTCAGTACATATCGAAGCAGGATGCTTTCAGTCAGCACTCTTCGGGGTGCAGCCGCCATTCTTGGCAAGCCCTACCACCAAAGTAGGGGGTCTGAATGCCTGCAGACCAGGCAGCGAAGAAGGGTACCTGTCAGACAAATAGGGTGAAAATCCTTTCAAAAAATAGATATAAAAAGGAGTAGGATGCTTGTAGTTAGCACTCTTCTGGATGCAGTCACCATTGTTGGCCAGCCCTACCACCAGTGCAGGCGGATTACACTCTTGTAGACCAGGCAGCGAAGAAGGGTACCTGCCAAACACATAAGTTGAAATCGTTTCAAATACAAACAAAAAATGGGGGCAGGATGCTTGTAGTTAGCACTCTCTGGGATGCAGTCACCGCTCTTGGCAAGCCCTACCACCAATGCATGGGGACTGAATGCTTGCAGTCAAGGCAGCGAGGAAGGGTACCTGCCAGACAAATAGGGTGAAAATCCTTTCAAAAACAATCGATATAAAAAGGAGTAGGATGCTTGTAGTTAGCACTCTTTGGGATGCAGTCGCCGTTGTTGGCAAGCCCTACCACCAAAGCAGGGGATCTGAATGCCTGCATACCAGGCAGCGAAGAAGGGTACTTGCAAAACACATAGGGTAACAATCCTTTCAATAAAATAAACAAAATGGAGCAGGAGGCTTGTAGTTAACATGTTTTTGAATGCAGTCTCCGTTCTTGGCAAGCTCTATCACCAATGCATGGGGACTGAATGCTTGCAGACCAGGCAGCGAATAAGGGTACCTGTAAAACAAATAGGAAAGGTCCCTAAAACAAGCCTCCAGTTGTACCTCCCCCCCCCCCCCCCCACACACACACACACCACCACCATGTAGAGTGCAAAGCTGACACAGACAGCCCTGGAGGGCCATCCTCTCTGAGCTGCCCAAAATGGACACCTAGGACTTGCCCATGAGAAGGGACCAGGCGCTGTCATCCCTTTGGGAAAGAGGAGGTGCAATCCATGAATACTGGTATCAAAGGACAATCCATCATAAAACCCTATCAAACATGTCATCCCCCCCCCCCCCCCCCCCACCACCACCGCCCTGGTTCACACTTGCACCACTTGCAATTGTACAGACAGGGCAAAACAAAACATGTAAACAAGCCATTAGCATACGTAGATCGAAGTATACCACCCCTCCCACCCACCCCCACTACTCCCCCACTACTCCCCTACCATGTGTGCAAGCCTGACGCAGACAATCAATTAATAACAGATGCATCGCATCCATACACATCTTTTCTCATACCTCCCCCCCCACCCCCACCCCTCACACACCCCAACACCCCCCCACTACTCCCCCACCATGTGTGCAAGCCTGACGCACAGACAATCAATTAATAACAGATGCATCACATCCATACACATCTTTGCTCATAACTACCCCCCCCCCCCCCCTACTCACACACCCCCAACACACACCCCCACTACTCCCCCACCATGTGTGCAAGCCTGACGCAGACAATCAATTAATAACAGATGCATCACATCCATACACATCTTTGCTCATACCTACCCCCCCCCCCCCCCCCCCCCCCCCCCCACACACACACACACCACACACACCCCACTACTCCCCAACCATGTGTGCAAGCCTGCCGCAGTTATCAATTAATAATAGATGCAACATATCCATACACATCTTTCCCTCCCCCCCCCCCCCCCCCCCCCCCCCCCTGGAGGAAAGAAGCTAGACCAGAATTTTCCAGCCCGGGGATAACCGGTCACCCTTAAGCCCTAAACCCTGAATCCCCTAAACCCTACCCCCCCCCCCCCCCCCCCCGGGCTGGAAAAGTCCGGTCTAGCCTCCCCCCCCCCCCACACACCATGTTGTGTGCAAAACCTGACACAGATAATACCCCAGGAGTGGACACATTACATCCACCCTCCAGTCCTACCTACTCCCCCCCACCGTGTCCTGCGCAAACCTGACACAGACAATAAATCAATAATGGATGCAACCCATCCATCCGCATCTCGGCTCATACCTGCCAGCTACCCTGCGCCATTGCACTTGATCATCATCTATCAGATGATGGGAATTGAACCCACGCGGAATATGTCTAAGCGCTTTAGTCAGCTACACTGCCCCAATGCACTCGATCATCATCTGTATCTGATGATGGGAATTGAACCCACGCAGAATATATCTACACACTTTGGTCAGCGATACTGCCCCAATGCACTTGATCATCGTCTGTATCAGATGCAGAAGATGGGACTCAAACCCACGCGGAATATATCTACGCACTTTAGTCAGCTATACTGCGCCAATGCACTCAATCACCATTTGTATCAGATGATGGGAATTGAACCCACGCGGAATATATCTACACACTTTAGTCAGCTATCCTGCGCCAATGCACTCAATCACCATCTGTATCAGATGATGGGACTCGAACCCACACAGAATATATCTACGCACTTTAGTCAGCTATACTGCGCTAATGCACTCAATCACCATCTGTATCAGATGATGGGTCTTGAACCCACGCAGAATATATCTACGTGCTTTAGTCAGCTGTTCTGCGCCAATGCACTCAATCACCATCTGTATCAGATGATGGGACTCGAACCCACGCGGAATATATCTACGCACTTTAGTCAGCTATCCTGCGCTAATGCACTCAATCATCGTCTGTATCAGATGATGGGTCTTGAACCCACGCAGAATATATATACGTGCTTTAGTCAGCTATCCTGCGCTAATGCACTCAATCACCATCTGTATCAGATGATGGGTCTTGAACCCACGCGGAATATATCTACGCACTTTAGTCAGCTATACTGCGCCAATGCACTCAATCACCATCTGTATCAGATGATGGGTCTTGAACCCACGCGGAATATATCTACGCGCTTTAGTCAGCTATTCTGCGCCAATGCACTCTGGATTGCCTGCCTCAGCATCCCTTCCCTTCACGCTCCCCTTCCCGTCCTTCTTTCCTCCTCTAGTTTGTTTCCTCTCTTGGACTTGACCTAGTTTGTTTTTTCAGGTTTATGGGGGCGCCTCAAAAACCCTCGTGCTTCCTGTTATAAAATTGGATGGTCTGCAGGCTGTGCTGCTGTCCTGTCTCAGCAGTGATTTGCTGAGTTGATGTAACGAAATCTCTCTCTCTCTCTCTCTCTCTCTCTCTCTCTCTCTCTCTCTCTCTCTCTCTGCACTCGATCATCACCTGATCAGATGATGATCGATTACAGTGGCATAGTATACCTGACAATACCTACCCCCCCCCCCCCCCCCCCCCCTGTACTAAAGTTTGGGGTGGGGTGGGGTGGGGATAAGACTCCAGGACCACAGATATTTAGGGCGATTTAGAGCATAGGTTACTTTATAAAATGACCGTCAAATCGATGAGCGCGGCCCGGGTACAGACAAGACATTATGGAGGTGTACGGTGACTTTAGCCAGCTCCGGCTTACGCTATGGAGTCCTTAACTTCACGTCCTGAGTAAACGGTATTACACGGATGTAAGAATTTCAATTTCAATTATGGAGGTGTGTTTGTAATGGATAAATATGTAAAAATATGACAAATCAGACAAATAATTAAATAATTTCGATGATAAAACCCCTGAAATCTCATACGCTCATACCTGATCCCCTCCACCACATACATATATATGTATATTTATACCAGTAAAAACTAAGCATATTTATATATCTATATATCTAATCTCTGCACAAACCTGATCCCCTCCACCATATCCATATATAGATAACAGTACAAAATAAACATATATAAATATCTATATATCTAATCTTTGCTCATACCTGATCCCCTCCACCATATACATATATATATGCCGGTACAAAATATATGTATATAAATATCTATATATATAATCTCTGCTCATACCTGATCCCCTCCACCATATACATATATATCTGCCGGTACAAAATAAATATATATAAATATCTATACATATAATCTCTGCTCATACATAATCCCCTCCAACATATACATACACATCTGCCGGTACAAAATAAAAATAAATAAATATCTATATCTATAATCTCTGCTCATACCTGATCCCCTCCACCATGTACATATATATCTGCCGGTACAAAATAAATATATACAAATATCTATATAAAATCTTTGCTCATACCTGATCCCCTCCACCATATCGTATGAACCGTCTACAGGGTCTAGAAGCATTAGACCTGCAATGCTGATGCCAGCCAGACCACCTGCGTTGGGTGGTGATGGGTTGGGTTGGGTTAAGTTGGCTTGGTTTGGTTTGGGATTAGACCTGTTACGCTGATGCCAGCCAGACCACCTGCGTTGGGTGGGGATGGGTTGGGTTGGGTTGGATTTAGTTGGGTTTAGTTGGTTTGGTTTGTTTATGCATTAGACCTGCAACTCTGATGCCAGCCATACCACCTGCATTGGGTTGGGATGGGTTGGGTTGGGATGGCTTGGGTTGGCTTGGTTTGTTCATGGATTATACCTGCAACACTGATGTCAGCCAGACCACCCGCATTGGGTTGGGATGGGTTGGGTTGGGTTGGGATGGCTTGGGTTGGCTTGGTTTGTTTATGGAATATACCTGCAACACTGATGTCAGCCAGACCACCCGCATTGGGTTGGGATGGGACGGGTTGGGTTGGGATGGCTTGGGTTGGCTTGGTTTGTTTATGGATTATACCTGCAACACTGATGTCAGCCAGACCACCCGCATTGGGTTGGGATGGGATGGGTTGGGTTGGGATGGCATGGGTTGGCTTGGTTTGTTTATGGATTAAACCTGCAAAACTGATGTCAGCCAGACCACCCGCATTGGGTTGGGATGGGTTGGGTTGGGTTGGGATGGCTTGGGTTGGCTTGGTTTGTTTATGGATTATACCTGCAACACTGATGTCAGCCAGACCACCCGCATTGGGTTGGGATGGGATGGGTTGGGTTGGGTTGGGATGGCTTGGGTTGGCTTGGTTTGTTTATGGATTATACCTGCAACACTGATGTCAGCCAGACCACCCGCATTGGGTTGGGATGGGTTGGGTTGGGTTGGGATGGCTTGGGTTGGCTTGGTTTGTTTATGGATTATACCTGCAACACTGATGTCAGCCAGACCACCCGCATTGGGTTGGGATGGGTTGGGTTGGGTTGGGATGGCTTGGGTTGGCTTGGTTTGTTTATGGATTATACCTGCAACACTGATGTCAGCCAGACCACCCGCATTGGGTTGGGATGGGTTGGGTTGGGTTGGGATGGCTTGGGTTGGCTTGGTTTGTTTATGGATTATACCTGCAACACTGATGTCAGCCAGACCACCCGCATTGGGTTGGGATGGGTTGGGTTGGGTTGGGATGGCTTGGGTTGGCTTGGTTTGTTTATGGATTATACCTGCAACACTGATGTCAGCCAGACCACCCGCATTGGGTTGGGATGGGTTGGGTTGGGTTGGGATGGCTTGGGTTGGCTTGGTTTGTTTATGGATTATACCTGCAACACTGATGTCAGCCAGACCACCCGCATTGGGTTGGGATGGGTTGGGTTGGGTTGGGATGGCTTGGGTTGGCTTGGTTTGTTTATGGATTATACCTGCAACACTGATGTCAGCCAGACCACCCGCATTGGGTTGGGATGGGTTGGGTTGGGTTGGGATGGCTTGGGTTGGCTTGGTTTGTTTATGGATTATACCTGCAACACTGATGTCAGCCAGACCACCCGCATTGGGTTGGGATGGGTTGGGTTGGGTTGGGATGGCTTGGGTTGGCTTGGTTTGTTTATGGATTATACCTGCAACACTGATGTCAGCCAGACCACCCGCATTGGGTTGGGATGGGTTGGGTTTGGGTTGGGATGGCTTGGGTTGGCTTGGTTTGTTTATGGATTATACCTGCAACACTGATGTCAGCCAGACCACCCGCATTGGGTTGGGATGGGTTGGGTTGGGTTGGGATGGCTTGGGTTGGCTTGGTTTGTTTATGGATTATACCTGCAACACTGATGTCAGCCAGACCACCCGCATTGGGTTGGGATGGGTTGGGTTGGGTTGGGATGGCTTGGGTTGGCTTGGTTTGTTTATGGATTATACCTGCAACACTGATGTCAGCCAGACCACCCGCATTGGGTTGGGATGGGTTGGGTTGGGTTGGGATGGCTTGGGTTGGCTTGGTTTGTTTATGGATTATACCTGCAACACTGATGTCAGCCAGACCACCCGCATTGGGTTGGGATGGGTTGGGTTGGGTTGGGATGGCTTGGGTTGGCTTGGTTTGTTTATGGATTATACCTGCAACACTGATGTCAGCCAGACCACCCGCATTGGGTTGGGATGGGTTGGGTTGGGTTGGGATGGCTTGGGTTGGCTTGGTTTGTTTATGGATTATACCTGCAACACTGATGTCAGCCAGACCACCCGCATTGGGTTGGGATGGGTTGGGTTGGGTTGGGATGGCTTGGGTTGGCTTGGTTTGTTTATGGATTATACCTGCAACACTGATGTCAGCCAGACCACCCGCATTGGGTTGGGATGGGTTGGGTTGGGTTGGGATGGCTTGGGTTGGCTTGGTTTGTTTATGGATTATACCTGCAACACTGATGTCAGCCAGACCACCCGCATTGGGTTGGGATGGGTTGGGTTGGGTTGGGATGGCTTGGGTTGGCTTGGTTTGTTTATGGATTATACCTGCAACACTGATGTCAGCCAGACCACCCGCATTGGGTTGGGATGGGTTGGGTTGGGTTGGGATGGCTTGGGTTGGCTTGGTTTGTTTATGGATTATACCTGCAACACTGATGTCAGCCAGACCACCCGCATTGGGTTGGGATGGGTTGGGTTGGGTTGGGATGGCTTGGGTTGGCTTGGTTTGTTTATGGATTATACCTGCAACACTGATGTCAGCCAGACCACCCGCATTGGGTTGGGATGGGTTGGGTTGGGTTGGGATGGCTTGGGTTGGCTTGGTTTGTTTATGGATTATACCTGCAACACTGATGTCAGCCAGACCACCCGCATTGGGTTGGGATGGGTTGGGTTGGGTTGGGATGGCTTGGGTTGGCTTGGTTTGTTTATGGATTATACCTGCAACACTGATGTCAGCCAGACCACCCGCATTGGGTTGGGATGGGTTGGGTTGGGTTGGGATGGCTTGGGTTGGCTTGGTTTGTTTATGGATTATACCTGCAACACTGATGTCAGCCAGACCACCCGCATTGGGTTGGGATGGGTTGGGTTGGGTTGGGATGGCTTGGGTTGGCTTGGTTTGTTTATGGATTATACCTGCAACACTGATGTCAGCCAGACCACCCGCATTGGGTTGGGATGGGTTGGGTTGGGTTGGGATGGCTTGGGTTGGCTTGGTTTGTTTATGGATTATACCTGCAACACTGATGTCAGCCAGACCACCCGCATTGGGTTGGGATGGGTTGGGTTGGGTTGGGATGGCTTGGGTTGGCTTGGTTTGTTTATGGATTATACCTGCAACACTGATGTCAGCCAGACCACCCGCATTGGGTTGGGATGGGTTGGGTTGGGTTGGGATGGCTTGGGTTGGCTTGGTTTGTTTATGGATTATACCTGCAACACTGATGTCAGCCAGACCACCCGCATTGGGTTGGGATGGGTTGGGTTGGGTTGGGATGGCTTGGGTTGGCTTGGTTTGTTTATGGATTATACCTGCAACACTGATGTCAGCCAGACCACCCGCATTGGGTTGGGATGGGTTGGGTTGGGTTGGGATGGCTTGGGTTGGCTTGGTTTGTTTATGGATTATACTGCAACACTGATGTCAGCCAGACCACCCGCATTGGGTTGGGATGGGTTGGGTTGGGTTGGGATGGCTTGGGTTGGCTTGGTTTGTTTATGGATTATACCTGCAACACTGATGTCAGCCAGACCACCCGCATTGGGTTGGGATGGGTTGGGTTGGGTTGGGATGGCTTGGGTTGGCTTGGTTTGTTTATGGATTATACCTGCAACACTGATGTCAGCCAGACCACCCGCATTGGGTTGGGATGGGTTGGGTTGGGTTGGGATGGCTTGGGTTGGCTTGGTTTGTTTATGGATTATACCTGCAACACTGATGTCAGCCAGACCACCCGCATTGGGTTGGGATGGGTTGGGTTGGGTTGGGATGGCTTGGGTTGGCTTGGTTTGTTTATGGATTATACCTGCAACACTGATGTCAGCCAGACCACCCGCATTGGGTTGGGATGGGTTGGGTTGGGTTGGGATGGCTTGGGTTGGCTTGGTTTGTTTATGGATTATACCTGCAACACTGATGTCAGCCAGACCACCCGCATTGGGTTGGGATGGGTTGGGTTGGGTTGGGATGGCTTGGGTTGGCTTGGTTTGTTTATGGATTATACCTGCAACACTGATGTCAGCCAGACCACCCGCATTGGGTTGGGATGGGTTGGGTTGGGTTGGGATGGCTTGGGTTGGCTTGGTTTGTTTATGGATTATACCTGCAACACTGATGTCAGCCAGACCACCCGCATTGGGTTGGGATGGGTTGGGTTGGGTTGGGATGGCTTGGGTTGGCTTGGTTTGTTTATGGATTATACCTGCAACACTGATGTCAGCCAGACCACCCGCATTGGGTTGGGATGGGTTGGGTTGGGTTGGGATGGCTTGGGTTGGCTTGGTTTGTTTATGGATTATACCTGCAACACTGATGTCAGCCAGACCACCCGCATTGGGTTGGGATGGGTTGGGTTGGGTTGGGATGGCTTGGGTTGGCTTGGTTTGTTTATGGATTATACCTGCAACACTGATGTCAGCCAGACCACCCGCATTGGGTTGGGATGGGTTGGGTTGGGTTGGGATGGCTTGGGTTGGCTTGGTTTGTTTATGGATTATACCTGCAACACTGATGTCAGCCAGACCACCCGCATTGGGTTGGGATGGGTTGGGTTGGGTTGGGATGGCTTGGGTTGGCTTGGTTTGTTTATGGATTATACCTGCAACACTGATGTCAGCCAGACCACCCGCATTGGGTTGGGATGGGTTGGGTTGGGTTGGGATGGCTTGGGTTGGCTTGGTTTGTTTATGGATTATACCTGCAACACTGATGTCAGCCAGACCACCCGCATTGGGTTGGGATGGGTTGGGTTGGGTTGGGATGGCTTGGGTTGGCTTGGTTTGTTTATGGATTATACCTGCAACACTGATGTCAGCCAGACCACCCGCATTGGGTTGGGATGGGTTGGGTTGGGTTGGGATGGCTTGGGTTGGCTTGGTTTGTTTATGGATTATACCTGCAACACTGATGTCAGCCAGACCACCCGCATTGGGTTGGGATGGGTTGGGTTGGGTTGGGATGGCTTGGGTTGGCTTGGTTTGTTTATGGATTATACCTGCAACACTGATGTCAGCCAGACCACCCGCATTGGGTTGGGATGGGTTGGGTTGGGTTGGGATGGCTTGGGTTGGCTTGGTTTGTTTATGGATTATACCTGCAACACTGATGTCAGCCAGACCACCCGCATTGGGTTGGGATGGGTTGGGTTGGGTTGGGATGGCTTGGGTTGGCTTGGTTTGTTTATGGATTATACCTGCAACACTGATGTCAGCCAGACCACCCGCATTGGGTTGGGATGGGTTGGGTTGGGTTGGGATGGCTTGGGTTGGCTTGGTTTGTTTATGGATTATACCTGCAACACTGATGTCAGCCAGACCACCCGCATTGGGTTTGGGATGGGTTGGGTTGGGTTGGGATGGCTTGGGTTGGCTTGGTTTGTTTATGGATTATACCTGCAACACTGATGTCAGCCAGACCACCCGCATTGGGTTGGGATGGGTTGGGTTGGGTTGGGATGGCTTGGGTTGGCTTGGTTTGTTTATGGATTATACCTGCAACACTGATGTCAGCCAGACCACCCGCATTGGGTTGGGATGGGTTGGGTTGGGTTGGGATGGCTTGGGTTGGCTTGGTTTGTTTATGGATTATACCTGCAACACTGATGTCAGCCAGACCACCCGCATTGGGTTGGGATGGGTTGGGTTGGGTTGGGATGGCTTGGGTTGGCTTGGTTTGTTTATGGATTATACCTGCAACACTGATGTCAGCCAGACCACCCGCATTGGGTTGGGATGGGTTGGGTTGGGTTGGGATGGCTTGGGTTGGCTTGGTTTGTTTATGGATTATACCTGCAACACTGATGTCAGCCAGACCACCCGCATTGGGTTGGGATGGGTTGGGTTGGGTTGGGATGGCTTGGGTTGGCTTGGTTTGTTTATGGATTATACCTGCAACACTGATGTCAGCCAGACCACCCGCATTGGGTTGGGATGGGTTGGGTTGGGTTGGGATGGCTTGGGTTGGCTTGGTTTGTTTATGGATTATACCTGCAACACTGATGTCAGCCAGACCACCCGCATTGGGTTGGGATGGGTTGGGTTGGGTTGGGATGGCTTGGGTTGGCTTGGTTTGTTTATGGATTATACCTGCAACACTGATGTCAGCCAGACCACCCGCATTGGGTTGGGATGGGTTGGGTTGGGTTGGGATGGCTTGGGTTGGCTTGGTTTGTTTATGGATTATACCTGCAACACTGATGTCAGCCAGACCACCCGCATTGGGTTGGGATGGGTTGGGTTGGGTTGGGATGGCTTGGGTTGGCTTGGTTTGTTTATGGATTATACCTGCAACACTGATGTCAGCCAGACCACCCGCATTGGGTTGGGATGGGTTGGGTTGGGTTGGGATGGCTTGGGTTGGCTTGGTTTGTTTATGGATTATACCTGCAACACTGATGTCAGCCAGACCACCCGCATTGGGTTGGGATGGGTTGGGTTGGGTTGGGATGGCTTGGGTTGGCTTGGTTTGTTTATGGATTATACCTGCAACACTGATGTCAGCCAGACCACCCGCATTGGGTTGGGATGGGTTGGGTTGGGTTGGGATGGCTTGGGTTGGCTTGGTTTGTTTATGGATTATACCTGCAACACTGATGTCAGCCAGACCACCCGCATTGGGTTGGGATGGGTTGGGTTGGGTTGGGATGGCTTGGGTTGGCTTGGTTTGTTTATGGATTATACCTGCAACACTGATGTCAGCCAGACCACCCGCATTGGGTTGGGATGGGTTGGGTTGGGTTGGGATGGCTTGGGTTGGCTTGGTTTGTTTATGGATTATACCTGCAACACTGATGTCAGCCAGACCACCCGCATTGGGTTGGGATGGGTTGGGTTGGGTTGGGATGGCTTGGGTTGGCTTGGTTTGTTTATGGATTATACCTGCAACACTGATGTCAGCCAGACCACCCGCATTGGGTTGGGATGGGTTGGGTTGGGTTGGGATGGCTTGGGTTGGCTTGGTTTGTTTATGGATTATACCTGCAACACTGATGTCAGCCAGACCACCCGCATTGGGTTGGGATGGGTTGGGTTGGGTTGGGATGGCTTGGGTTGGCTTGGTTTGTTTATGGATTATACCTGCAACACTGATGTCAGCCAGACCACCCGCATTGGGTTGGGATGGGTTGGGTTGGGTTGGGATGGCTTGGGTTGGCTTGGTTTGTTTATGGATTATACCTGCAACACTGATGTCAGCCAGACCACCCGCATTGGGTTGGGATGGGTTGGGTTGGGTTGGGATGGCTTGGGTTGGCTTGGTTTGTTTATGGATTATACCTGCAACACTGATGTCAGCCAGACCACCCGCATTGGGTTGGGATGGGTTGGGTTGGGTTGGGATGGCTTGGGTTGGCTTGGTTTGTTTATGGATTATACCTGCAACACTGATGTCAGCCAGACCACCCGCATTGGGTTGGGATGGGTTGGGTTGGGTTGGGATGGCTTGGGTTGGCTTGGTTTGTTTATGGATTATACCTGCAACACTGATGTCAGCCAGACCACCCGCATTGGGTTGGGATGGGTTGGGTTGGGTTGGGATGGCTTGGGTTGGCTTGGTTTGTTTATGGATTATACCTGCAACACTGATGTCAGCCAGACCACCCGCATTGGGTTGGGATGGGATTGGGTTGGGTTGGGATGGCTTGGGTTGGCTTGGTTTGTTTATGGATTATACCTGCAACACTGATGTCAGCCAGACCACCCGCATTGGGTTGGGATGGGTTGGGTTGGGTTGGGATGGCTTGGGTTGGCTTGGTTTGTTTATGGATTATACCTGCAACACTGATGTCAGCCAGACCACCCGCATTGGGTTGGGATGGGTTGGGTTGGGTTGGGATGGCTTGGGTTGGCTTGGTTTGTTTATGGATTATACCTGCAACACTGATGTCAGCCAGACCACCCGCATTGGGTTGGGATGGGTTGGGTTGGGTTGGGATGGCTTGGGTTGGCTTGGTTTGTTTATGGATTATACCTGCAACACTGATGTCAGCCAGACCACCCGCATTGGGTTGGGATGGGTTGGGTTGGGTTGGGATGGCTTGGGTTGGCTTGGTTTGTTTATGGATTATACCTGCAACACTGATGTCAGCCAGACCACCCGCATTGGGTTGGGATGGGTTGGGTTGGGTTGGGATGGCTTGGGTTGGCTTGGTTTGTTTATGGATTATACCTGCAACACTGATGTCAGCCAGACCACCCGCATTGGGTTGGGATGGGTTGGGTTGGGTTGGGATGGCTTGGGTTGGCTTGGTTTGTTTATGGATTATACCTGCAACACTGATGTCAGCCAGACCACCCGCATTGGGTTGGGATGGGTTGGGTTGGGTTGGGATGGCTTGGGTTGGCTTGGTTTGTTTATGGATTATACCTGCAACACTGATGTCAGCCAGACCACCCGCATTGGGTTGGGATGGGTTGGGTTGGGTTGGGATGGCTTGGGTTGGCTTGGTTTGTTTATGGATTATACCTGCAACACTGATGTCAGCCAGACCACCCGCATTGGGTTGGGATGGGTTGGGTTGGGTTGGGATGGCTTGGGTTGGCTTGGTTTGTTTATGGATTATACCTGCAACACTGATGTCAGCCAGACCACCC
This sequence comes from Microglena sp. YARC, assembly GCA_022414725.1. Classification (NCBI taxonomy): domain Eukaryota; kingdom Viridiplantae; phylum Chlorophyta; class Chlorophyceae; order Chlamydomonadales; family Chlamydomonadaceae; genus Microglena; species Microglena sp. YARC. Next base: position 66,168 of record JAJSRW010000760.1, read on the forward strand.
GCATTGGGTTGGGATGGGTTTGGGTTGGGTTGGGATGGCTTGGGTTGGCTTGGTTTGTTTATGGATTATACCTGCAACACTGATGTCAGCCAGACCACCCGCATTGGGTTGGGATGGGTTGGGTTGGGTTGGGATGGCTTGGGTTGGCTTGGTTTGTTTATGGATTATACCTGCAACACTGATGTCAGCCAGACCACCCGCATTGGGTTGGGATGGGTTGGGTTGGGTTGGGATGGCTTGGGTTGGCTTGGTTTGTTTATGGATTATACCTGCAACACTGATGTCAGCCAGACCACCCGCATTGGGTTGGGATGGGTTGGGTTGGGTTGGGATGGCTTGGGTTGGCTTGGTTTGTTTATGGATTATACCTGCAACACTGATGTCAGCCAGACCACCCGCATTGGGTTGGGATGGGTTGGGTTGGGTTGGGATGGCTTGGGTTGGCTTGGGTTTGTTTATGGATTATACCTGCAACACTGATGTCAGCCAGACCACCCGCATTGGGTTGGGATGGGTTGGGTTGGGTTGGGATGGCTTGGGTTGGCTTGGTTTGTTTATGGATTATACCTGCAACACTGATGTCAGCCAGACCACCCGCATTGGGGGTTGGGATGGGTTGGGTTGGGTTGGGATGGCTTGGGTTGGCTTGGTTTGTTTATGGATTATACCTGCAACACTGATGTCAGCCAGACCACCCGCATTGGGTTGGGATGGGTTGGGTTGGGTTGGGATGGCTTGGGTTGGCTTGGTTTGTTTATGGATTATACCTGCAACACTGATGTCAGCCAGACCACCCGCATTGGGTTGGGATGGGTTGGGTTGGGTTGGGATGGCTTGGGTTGGCTTGGTTTGTTTATGGATTATACCTGCAACACTGATGTCAGCCAGACCACCCGCATTGGGTTGGGATGGGTTGGGTTGGGTTGGGATGGCTTGGGTTGGCTTGGTTTGTTTATGGATTATACCTGCAACACTGATGTCAGCCAGACCACCCGCATTGGGTTGGGATGGGTTGGGTTGGGTTGGGATGGCTTGGGTTGGCTTGGTTTGTTTATGGATTATACCTGCAACACTGATGTCAGCCAGACCACCCGCATTGGGTTGGGATGGGTTGGGTTGGGTTGGGATGGCTTGGGTTGGCTTGGTTTGTTTATGGATTATACCTGCAACACTGATGTCAGCCAGACCACCCGCATTGGGTTGGGATGGGTTGGGTTGGGTTTGGATGGCTTGGGTTGGCTTGGTTTGTTTATGGATTATACCTGCAACACTGATGTCAGCCAGACCACCCGCATTGGGTTGGGATGGGTTGGGTTGGGTTGGGATGGCTTGGGTTGGCTTGGTTTGTTTATGGATTATACCTGCAACACTGATGTCAGCCAGACCACCCGCATTGGGTTGGGATGGGTTGGGTTGGGTTGGGATGGCTTGGGTTGGCTTGGTTTGTTTATGGATTATACCTGCAACACTGATGTCAGCCAGACCACCCGCATTGGGTTGGGATGGGTTGGGGTTGGGTTTGGGATGGCTTGGGTTGGCTTGGTTTGTTTTATGGATTATACCTGCAACACTGATGTCAGCCAGACCACCCGCATTGGGTTGGGATGGGTTGGGTTGGGTTGGGATGGCTTGGGTTGGCTTGGTTTGTTTATGGATTATACCTGCAACACTGATGTCAGCCAGACCACCCGCATTGGGTTGGGATGGGTTGGGTTGGGTTGGGATGGCTTGGGTTGGCTTGGTTTGTTTATGGATTATACCTGCAACACTGATGTCAGCCAGACCACCCGCATTGGGTTGGGATGGGTTGGGTTGGGTTGGGATGGCTTGGGTTGGCTTGGTTTGTTTATGGATTATACCTGCAACACTGATGTCAGCCAGACCACCCGCATTGGGTTGGGATGGGTTGGGTTGGGTTGGGATGGCTTGGGTTGGCTTGGTTTGTTTATGGATTATACCTGCAACACTGATGTCAGCCAGACCACCCGCATTGGGTTGGGATGGGTTGGGTTGGGTTGGGATGGCTTGGGTTGGCTTGGTTTGTTTTATGGATTATACCTGCAACACTGATGTCAGCCAGACCACCCGCATTGGGTTGGGATGGGTTTGGGTTGGGTTGGGATGGCTTGGGTTGGCTTGGTTTTGTTTATGGATTATACCTGCAACACTGATGTCAGCCAGACCACCCGCATTGGGTTGGGATGGGTTGGGTTGGGTTGGGATGGCTTGGGTTGGCTTGGTTTGTTTATGGATTATACCTGCAACACTGATGTCAGCCAGACCACCCGCATTGGGTTTGGGATGGGTTGGGTTGGGTTGGGATGGCTTGGGTTGGCTTGGTTTGTTTTATGGATTATACCTGCAACACTGATGTCAGCCAGACCACCCGCATTGGGTTGGGATGGGTTGGGTTGGGTTGGGATGGCTTGGGTTGGCTTGGTTTGTTTATGGATTATACCTGCAACACTGATGTCAGCCAGACCACCCGCATTGGGTTGGGATGGGTTGGGTTGGGTTGGGATGGCTTGGGTTGGCTTGGTTTGTTTATGGATTATACCTGCAACACTGATGTCAGCCAGACCACCCGCATTGGGTTGGGATGGGTTGGGTTGGGTTGGGATGGCTTGGGTTGGCTTGGTTTGTTTATGGATTATACCTGCAACACTGATGTCAGCCAGACCACCCGCATTGGGTTGGGATGGGTTGGGTTGGGTTGGGATGGCTTGGGTTGGCTTGGTTTGTTTATGGATTATACCTGCAACACTGATGTCAGCCAGACCACCCGCATTGGGTTGGGATGGGTTGGGTTGGGTTGGGATGGCTTGGGTTGGCTTGGTTTGTTTATGGATTATACCTGCAACACTGATGTCAGCCAGACCACCCGCATTGGGTTGGGATGGGTTGGGTTGGGTTGGGATGGCTTGGGTTGGCTTGGTTTGTTTATGGATTATACCTGCAACACTGATGTCAGCCAGACCACCCGCATTGGGTTGGGATGGGTTGGGTTGGGTTGGGATGGCTTGGGTTGGCTTGGTTTGTTTATGGATTATACCTGCAACACTGATGTCAGCCAGACCACCCGCATTGGGTTGGGATGGGTTGGGTTGGGTTGGGATGGCTTGGGTTGGCTTGGTTTGTTTATGGATTATACCTGCAACACTGATGTCAGCCAGACCACCCGCAATTGGGTTGGGATGGGTTGGGTTGGGTTGGGATGGCTTGGGTTGGCTTGGTTTGTTTATGGATTATACCTGCAACACTGATGTCAGCCAGACCACCCGCATTGGGTTGGGATGGGTTGGGTTTGGGTTGGGATGGCTTGGGTTGGCTTGGTTTGTTTATGGATTATACCTGCAACACTGATGTCAGCCAGACCACCCGCATTGGGTTGGGATGGGTTGGGTTGGGTTGGGATGGCTTGGGTTGGCTTGGTTTGTTTATGGATTATACCTGCAACACTGATGTCAGCCAGACCACCCGCATTGGGTTGGGATGGGTTGGGTTGGGTTGGGATGGCTTGGGTTGGCTTGGTTTGTTTATGGATTATACCTGCAACACTGATGTCAGCCAGACCACCCGCATTGGGTTGGGGATGGGTTGGGTTGGGTTGGGATGGCTTGGGTTGGCTTGGTTTGTTTATGGATTATACCTGCAACACTGATGTCAGCCAGACCACCCGCATTGGGTTGGGATGGGTTGGGTTGGGTTGGGATGGCTTGGGTTGGCTTGGTTTGTTTATGGATTATACCTGCAACACTGATGTCAGCCAGACCACCCGCATTGGGTTTGGGATGGGTTGGGTTGGGTTGGGATGGCTTGGGTTGGCTTGGTTTGTTTATGGATTATACCTGCAACACTGATGTCAGCCAGACCACCCGCATTTGGGTTGGGATGGGTTGGGTTGGGTTTGGGATGGCTTGGGTTGGCTTGGTTTGTTTATGGATTATACCTGCAACACTGATGTCAGCCAGACCACCCGCATTGGGTTGGGATGGGTTGGGTTGGGTTGGGATGGCTTGGGTTGGCTTGGTTTGTTTATGGATTATACCTGCAACACTGATGTCAGCCAGACCACCCGCATTGGGTTGGGATGGGTTGGGTTGGGTTGGGATGGCTTGGGTTGGCTTGGTTTGTTTATGGATTATACCTGCAACACTGATGTCAGCCAGACCACCCGCATTGGGTTGGGATGGGTTGGGTTGGGTTGGGATGGCTTTGGGTTGGCTTGGTTTGTTTTATGGATTATACCTGCAACACTGATGTCAGCCAGACCACCCGCATTGGGTTGGATGGGTTGGGTTGGGTTGGGATGGCTTGGGTTGGCTTGGTTTGTTTATGGATTATACCTGCAACACTGATGTCAGCCAGACCACCCGCATTGGGTTGGGAATGGGTTGGGTTGGGTTGGGATGGCTTGGGTTGGCTTGGTTTGTTTATGGATTATACCTGCAACACTGATGTCAGCCAGACCACCCGCATTGGGTTGGGATGGGTTGGGTTGGGTTGGGATGGCTTGGGTTGGCTTGGTTTGTTTATGGATTATACCTGCAACACTGATGTCAGCCAGACCACCCGCATTGGGTTGGGATGGGTTGGGTTGGGTTGGATGGCTTGGGTTGGCTTGGTTTGTTTATGGATTAATACCTGCAACACTGATGTCAGCCAGACCACCCGCATTGGGTTGGGATGGGGGATGGGTTGGGTTGGGATGGCTTGGGTTGGCTTGGTTTGTTTATGGATTATACTCTGCAGCACTTGATGTCAGCCAGACCACCCGCATTGGGTTGGGATGGGTTGGGTTGGGTTGGGATGGCTTGGGTTGGCTTGGTTTGTTTATGGATTATTCCTGCAACACTGATGTCAGCCAGACCACCCGCATTGGGTTGGGATGGGTTGGGTTTGGGTTGGGATGGCTTTGGGTTGGCTTGGTTTGTTTATGGATTATACCTGCACAACTGATGTCAGCCAGACCACCCGCATTTGGGTTGGGATGGGGTTGGGTTGGGTTGGGATGGCTTGGGTTGGCTTGGTTTGTTTATGGATTATACTGCAACACTGATGTCAGCCAGACCACCCGCATTGGGTTGGGATGGGTTGGGTTTGGGTGTGGGGATGGCTTGGGTTGGCTTGGTTTGTTTATGGATTATACCTGCAAACACTGATGTCAAGCCAGACCACCGCATTGGGTTTGGGATGGTTGGGTTGGGTGGGATGGCTTGGGTTGGCTTGGTTTGTTTATGGATTATACCTGCAACACTGATGTCAGCCAGACCACCCGCATTGGGTTGGGATGGGTTGGGTTGGTTGGGATGGCTTGGGTTGGCTTGGTTTGTTTATGGATTATACCTGCAACACTGATGTCAGCCCAGACCACCCGCATTGGGTTGGGATGGGTTGGGTTTGGGTTGGGATGGCTTGGGTTGGCTTGGTTTGTTTATGGGATTATACCTGCAACACTGATGTCAGCCAGACGCCGCATTGGGTTTGGGATTGGGTTTGGGTTGGGTTGGGATGGCTTGGGTTTGCTTTGGTTTGTTTATGGATTATACCTGCAACACTGATGTCAGCCAGACACCCGCATTGGGCATTGGGATGGGTTGGGTTGGGTTGGGATGGCTTGGGTTGGCTTGGTTTGTTTATGGATTATACGCACCTGCAACACTACAGATGATGTTCAGCCACGACGCGATTGGGTTTGGGAATGTGGTTTGGGTTTTTGGGTTTGGGATGATTGGGTTGGGTTGGGTTTGGGCTGGCTTTTGGGTCTTGGTATGGATTATACCGTGCAAACACTGATGTGCAGCCAGACCACGCGGTTGGGAGTGGGTTTGGGTGGTGGGGGTTGTGGGGTGGCTTTTGGTGTTGGTCTTTGGGTGTGTGTTATTGGGCAAGCACTTGGGAGACCACCCGGCGATGGGGATTGGTGGATGGTGGGTTGGGTTGGGAATGGATGCTTGGGTTGGCTTGGTTGTTTATGGATTATACCTGCACACTGATGTCAGCCAGACCACCCGCATTGGGTTGGGATGGGTTGGGTGGGTTGGGATGGCTTGGGTTGGCTTTTTTTATGGTTATACCTCAACACTGATGTCAGCCACGACCCCCGCATGTTTATGGCTTGGGTTTGCGCTTGGTTTGTTATTATACCTGCAACACTGATGTCAGCCAGACCAACCCGGGAGTGTGGGATTGGGGTTGGTTGGGATTGGGGATGGCTGTGGGTGGCTTGGTCTTGTTTATTTAAATACCTGCAACAGCTGGTTGGATTGGGTTGTTGTTGGTGTGGGTTTGGGATGTGCTATGGGTTTTAGGGTTGGGATGTGGCTTGGGTTGGCTTGGTTTGTTTATGGATTAATACCTGCAACACTGATGTCAGCCAGACCACCCGCACAGTGGGTTGGGATGGGTTGGGTTATGGGGTTTGGGATGGCTTGGGTTGGCTTGGTTTGTTTATGGAATTATACCTGCAACACTGATGTCAGCCAGACGCACCCGCATTGGGTTGGGATGGGTTGGGGTTGGGTTGGGATGGCTTGGGTTGGCTTGTTTGTTTGGGTTGGGTTGGGATGGGTTTGGGTTGGGTTGGATGGCTGATGGATTATACCGTGCAACACTGATGTCAGCCAGACCACCCGATTGGGTTGGGATGGGTTGGGTTGGGTTGGGATGGCTTGGGTTGGCTTGGTTTGTTTATGGATTATACCTGATGTCAACACCCGCAATGGTTGGGAGCCGAGATTGTGGGTTGCACTCGCCGCATTGGGATGGGTTGGGTTGGGTTGGGATGGCTTTGGGTTGGGATGGGCTCTGGTTTGTTTATGGATTATACTGCAAAACACTGAAGTCAGCCAGACCACCCGCATTGGGTTGGGATGGGTTGGGTTTGGGTTGGGATGGTTGGTTGGGGATTTATACCTGCAACACTGATGTCAGCAGAACCACCGCCGCATTGTTTGGGATGGTGAGTGGGTTGGGTTGGGTATGGCTCTGCGGGTTGGGATGGAGTTGGTTGGTTGGGATGGCTTGGGTTGTTTGGGTTTGGGGGTTTGGGGGATCGGCCTTGGGTCCCGCATGGCTTGGCTGATGGATTATAGCAAACCCTTGGCGATTCATTGGGTTGGGGGTTGGCTTGGTTGGGATTTGGGATGGATTATAACGTTGGTTCAGTTGGCTTGGTTTTATATGCTACATGGATGCAACACTGATGTCAGCCAGACACTTGTTGCGGGATGGGTTGGGTTGGGATGGCAGTTTGGGTTGGCTTGGGTTCGGATGGGTGGGTTGCTATGTTGGTCACCAGACCACCCGCATTGGCTTGATGGATTATACTGCCTGCAACACTGATGTCAGCCAGACCACCCGCACTTGGGTTGGGATGGTTGGGTTGGGTTGGGATGGCTTGGGTTGGCTTGTGTTTGTTTTATGGATTATACCTGCAACACTGGATGTCAGCCAGACACGCCGCATTGGGTTGGGATGGGTTGGGTTGGGTTGGATTGGCTTGGGTTTGCTTGGTTTGTTTATGGATTATACCTGCAACACTGATTGTCAGCCAGACCACCCGCATTGGGTTGGGATGGGTTGGGTTGGGTTGGGATGGCTTGGGTTGGCTTGTTTGTTTATGGATTAACCTTATTACAGACCACCCCCATGGATGTCAGCCAGACCACCCGCATTGGGTTGGGATGGGTTGGGTTGGGTTGGGATGGCTGGGTTGGCTTGGTTTTGTTTATGGATTATACCTGCAAACACTGATGTCAGCCAGACCACCCGCATTGGGTTGGGATGGGTTGGGTTCTTGCTTGGTTTGTTTTGGGTTGGGATGGATATATACCTGCAACACTGATGTCAGCCAGACCACCCGCATTGGGTTGGGATGGGTTTGGGTTGGGTTTGGCTGTTGGCATTGTTTGTTTAGGATGGAATATGGCTTGGGTGGCTTGGTTTGTTTATGGATTTAATACCTGCAACACTGATGTCAGCCAGACCACCCGCATTGGTTGGGATGGGTTGGGTTGGGTTGGGATGGGCTTGGGTTGGCTTGGTTTTGTTTATGGATTAAATACCTGCAACACTGATGTCAGCCAGGACACCCGCATTGGGTTGGGATGGGTTGGTTGGTTGGGATGGCTTGGGTTGGCTTGGCTTTGTTTATGGATTATACCTGCAACACTGATGTCAGCCAGACCACCCGCATTGGGTTGGGATGGGTTGGGTTGGGTTGGGATGGCTTGGGTTGGCTTTTGGTTTTGTTTATGGATTATACCTGCAACCACTGATGTCAGCCAGACCCACCCGCGCCAGACCACCGCATGTGGTTGGGATTTGGGTTGCGGTTGGGTTGGGATGCTTTTGGGTTGGCTTGGTTTTGTTTATGGATTATACCTGCAACACTGATGTCAGCCAGACCACCCGCATTGGTTGGGATTGGGTTGGGTTGGGTTGGGATGGCTTGGGTTGGCTTGGTTTGTTTATGGATTATACCTTGCAACACTGATTGTCAGCCAGACCACCCCGCATTAGTGGTTGGGGTTGGATTGGGTTGGGTTGGGATGGGGTTGGCTTGGTTTGTGTTATGGATTATACCTCAACACTGATGTCAGCCAGACCCCCGCATTGGGTTTGGGGGATGGGTTTGGGATGGGTTGTGGGATTGGCTTGGGTTGGCTTGGTTTGTTTATGGATTATACCTGCAACACTGATGTCAGCCAGACCACCCGCATTGGGTTGGGATGGGTTGGGTTTGGTGGCTTGATGGATGTCTTGGTTCCCTTGGGATTGCTTGGCTTGGGTTTGTTTGTTTATGGATTATACCTGCACACACTGATGTCAGCCAGACCACCCGCGCATTGGGTTGGGATGGGTTGGGTTTGGGTTGGGATGGCTTGGGTTGGCTTGGTTTGTTTATGGATTATACCTGCAACACTGATGTCAGCCAGACCACCCGCATTGGGTTGGGATGGGTTTGGGTTGGGTTGGGATGGCTTGGGTTGGCTTGGTTTGATTTATGATTATACTGCAACACTGATGTCAGCCAGACCCCCCGCATTGGTTGTTGGGATGGGTTGGGTTGGGTTGGCGTTGGGATGGCTTGGGTTGGCTTGGTTTGTTTATGGATTATACCTGCAACACTGATGTCAGCCAGGACCACCCGCATTGGGGTGGGATGGGTTGGGTTGGGATGTTGGGGCTTGGTTGGCTTGGTGTTGTTTTATGGATTATACCTGCAACACTGGATGTCAGCCAGACCACCCGCATTGGGTTGGGATGGGTTGGGTTGGGTGGCTTGGGTTGGTTGGTTTGTTTATGGATTAACTTGGGTAGTTGGCTTGGTTTGGTTGGGATGGCTTTGGGTTTGGCTTGGTTTTTTATGGATTATACCTGCAACAACTGATGTCAGCCAGACACCCGCATTGGGTTTGGGATGGGTTGGGTTGGGTTGGGATGGCTTGGGTTGCTTGGTTTGTTTATGGTTATACGCCAGACGCACCGCATTGTTGGGATGGGTGGGGTTGGGTTGGGATGCTTGGGTTGGCTAAGTTATACCTCAACACTGATGTCAGCCAGACCACCGCATTGGGTTGGGATGGGTTGGGTTGGGTGGGATGGTTGGTTGGCTTGGTTTGTTTATGGATTATACCTGCAACACTGATTTTGGCAGCCAGACCACCACGCATTGGGTTGGATGGGTTGGGTTGGTTGGGATTGGTTGGCTTTGGTTTGTTTTATGGCCACCGCATTGGGTTTGGGGATGGGTTGGCTTGGGTAGGGATGGCTTTGGGGGTTTTGTTTATGGATTATACCTGCAACACTGATGTCAGCCAGACCGCATTGGGGATGGTTGGGTTGGGAGTTTGGGATGGCTTGGGTTGGCTTGGTTTGTTTATGGATTATACCTGCAACACTGATGTCAGCCAGACCACCCGGCATTGGGTTGGTGATGGGTGGGTTGGGTTGGGATGGCTTGGGTTGGGCTTGGTTTGTTTATGGATTATACTGCAACACTGATGTCAGCCAGAACCACCCGCATTGGGTTGGGATGGGTTGGTTGGGTTGGGTTGGGATCTTGGGTTGGCTTGGTTTGTTATGGATTATACCTGCAAACACTGAATGTCAGCCAGACCACCCGCATTGGGTTGGGATGGGGGTCCTTGTGGATGGCTTGGGTTGGCTGGTTTGTTTATGGATTATACCTGCAACACTGATGTCAGCCAGACCACCCGCATTGGGTTGGATGGGTTGGGTTGGGTTGGGATGGCTTGTTGGCTTGGTTTGGTATGATTATACCTGCAACACTGATGTCTAGCCAGACACCCGCATTGGGTTGGGTGGGTTTGGGATGGGTTGGGTTGGGCAGCCAGACAACCAGCATTGGTTGATGGGTTGGGTTGGGGTTGGATGGTTTTTTATGGGATTATACCTGCAACACTGATGTAGCCAGACACGCCGCATTGGGGTGGGATGGGTTGGGTTGGGTTGGGATGGCTTGGTGTTGGCTTGTTTGTTTATGGATTAACCTGCAAACACTGATGTCAGCCAGACCACCCGCATTGGGTATGGGATGGATTGGGTTGGGTTGGGTTGGCTTGGGTTGTTTATGGAATTATACTGGCAACACTGATGTCAGCCAGACCACGCCGATTGGGTTGGGGATGGTTGGGTTGGGGTTGGGATGGCTTGGGTTGGCTTGGTTTGTTTATGGATTATCTCTGCACACTGATGTCAAGCAGACACCATTGGTTGGGATGGGTTGGGTTTGGTTGGGATGGCCCTGCAACACGATTTGGTTGGGATGGGTTTGGGTTGCGTTGGGATGGCTTGGGTTGGCTTGGTTTGTTTATGGATTATAACCTGCAACACTGCATGTCAGCCAGACCACCCGCATTGGGTTGGGATGGGTTGGGTTGGGTGGGGATGGCTTGTTATTATGGATTATACCGCAACACTGATGTCAGCCAGACCACCCGCATTGGGTTGGGATGGGTTGGGTTGGGTTGGGATGGCTTGGTTGGCTTGGTTTGTTTATGGATTATACCTGCCAACACTGATGTCAGCCAACCCACCCGCATTGGGTTGGGATGGGTTGGGTTGGGTTGGGATGCTTGGCTTGCTGGTTTGTTTGGGTGGGATGGGTTGATGTCAGACCAGACCACCCGCATTGGGTTGGATGGGTTGGGTTGGGTTGGATGGCTTGGGTTGGTTTGTTGGTTTTGCTTTTATGGATTATACCTGCAACACTGATGTCAGCCAGACCACCCGCATTGGGTTGGGATGGGTTGGGTTGGGTTGGGATGGCTTGGGTTGGCTTGGTTTGTTTATGGATTATACCTGCAACACTGATGTCAGCCAGAACCACCCGCATTGTGGTTGGGATGGGTTGGGTTGGGTTGGGATGGCTTGGGTTGGCTTGGTTTGTTTATGGATTATACCTGCAACACTGATGTCAGCCAGACCACCGCATTGGGTTGGGATGGGTTGGGTTGGGTTGGGATGGCTTGGGTTGGCTTGGTTTGTTTATGGATTATACCTGCAACACTGATGTCAGCCAGACCACCGCATTGGGTTGGGATGGGTTGGGTTGGGTTGGATGGCTTGGGTTGGCTTGGTTTGTTTTATGGATTATACCTGCAACACTGATGTCAGCCAGACCACCCGCATTGGGTTGGGATGGGTTGGGTTGGGTTGGGATGGCTTGGGTTGGCTTGGTTTGTTTATGGATTATACCTGCAACACTGATGTCAGCCAGACCACCCGCATTGGGTTGGGAATGGGTTGGGTTGGGTTGGGATGGCTTGGGTTGGTTTGTTTTGTTTATGGATTATACCTGCAACACTGATGTCAGCCAGACCACCCGCATTGGGTTGGGATGGGTTGGGTTGGGTTGGGATGGCTTGGGTTGGCTTGGTTTGTTTATGGATTATACCTGCAACACTGATGTCAGCCAGACCACCCGCATTGGGTTGGGATGGGTTGGGTTGGGTTGGGATGGCTTGGGTTGGCTTGGTTTGTTTATGGATTATACCTGCAACACTTGATGTCAGCCAGACCACCCGCATTGGGTTGGGATGGGTTGGGGTTGGGTTTGGGATGGCTTGGGTTGGCTTGGTTTGTTTATGGATTATACCTGCAACACTGATGTCAGCCAGACCACCCGCATTGGGTTGGGATGGGTTGGGTTGGGTTGGGATTGGCTTGGGTTGGCTTGGTTTGTTTTATGGATTATACCTGCAACACTGATGTCAGCCAGACCACCCGCATTGGGTTGGGATGGGTTGGGTTGGGTTGGGATGGCTTGGGTTGGCTTGTTTGTTTATGGATTATACCTGCAACACTGATGTCAAGCCAGACCACCCGCATTGGGTTGGGATGGGTTGGGTTTGGGTTGGGATGGCTTGGGTTGGCTTGGTTTGTTTATGGATTATACCTGCAACACTGATGTCAGCCAGACCACCGCATTGGGTTGGGGATGGGTTGGGTTGGGTTGGGATGGCTTGGGTTGGCTTTGGTTTTGTTTATGGATTATACCTGCAACACTGATGTCAGCCAGACCCCCGCATTGGGTTGGGATGGGTTTGGGTTGGGTTGGGATGGGCTTGGGTTGGCTTGGTTTGTTTATGGATTATACCTGCAACTGCCACTGATGTCAGCCAGACCACCGCATTGGGTTGGGATGGGTTGGGTTGGGTTGGGATGGCTTGGGTTGGCTTGGTTTGTTTATGGATTATACCTGCAACAACTGATGTCAGCCAGACCACCCGCATTGGGTTGGGATGGGTTGGGTTGGGTTGGGATGGCTTGGGTTGGCTTGGTTTGTTTATGGATTATACCTGCAACACTGATGTCAGCCAGACCACCCGCATTGGGTTGGGATGGGTTGGGTTGGGTTGGGATGGCTTGGGTTGGCTTGGTTTGTTTATGGATTATACCTGCAACACTGATGTCAGCCAGACCACCCGCATTGGGTTGGGATGGGTTGGGTTGGGTTGGGATGGCTTGGGTTGGCTTGGTTTGTTTATGGATTATACCTGCAACACTGATGTCAGCCAGACCACCGCATTGGGTTTGGGATGGGTTGGGTTGGGTTGGGATGGCTTGGGTTGGCTTGGTTTGTTTATGGATTATACCTGCAACACTGATGTCAGCCAGACCACCCGCATTGGGTTGGGATGGGTTGGGTTGGGTTGGGATGGCTTGGGTTGGCTTGGTTTGTTTTATGGATTATACCTGCAACACTGATGTCAGCCAGACCACCCGCATTGGGTTGGGATGGGTTGGGTTGGGTTGGGATGGCTTGGGTTGGCTTGGTTTGTTTATGGATTATACCTGCAACACTGATGTCAGCCAGACCACCCGCATTGGGTTGGGATGGGTTGGGTTGGGTTGGGATGGCTTGGGTTGGCTTGGTTTGTTTATGGATTATACCTGCAACACTGATGTCAGCCAGACCACCCGCATTGGGTTGGGATGGGTTGGGTTGGGTTGGGATGGCTTGGGTTGGCTTGGTTTGTTTATGGATTATACCTGCAACACTGATGTCAGCCAGACCACCCGCATTGGGTTGGGATGGGTTGGGTTGGGTTGGGATGGCTTGGGTTGGCTTGGTTTGTTTATGGATTATACCTGCAAACACTGATGTCAGCCAGACCACCCGCATTGGGTTGGGATGGGTTGGGTTGGGTTGGGATGGCTTGGGTTGGCTTGGTTTGTTTATGGATTATACCTGCAACACTGATGTCAGCCAGACCACCCGCATTGGGTTTGGGATGGGTTGGGTTGGGTTGGGATGGATTGGGTTGGCTTGGTTTGTTTATGGATTATACCTGCAACACTGATGTCAGCCAGACCACCCGCATTGGGTTGGGATGGGTTTGGGTTGGGTTGGGATGGCTTGGTTGCTTGGTTTGGTTTATGGATTATACCTGCAACACTGATGTCAGCCAGACCACCCGCATTGGGTTGGGATGGGTTGGGTTGGGTTGGGATGGCTTGGCTTGGCTTGGTTTGTTTATGGATTATACCTGCAACACTGATGTCAGCCAGACCACCCGCATTGGGTTGGGATGGGTTGGGTTGGGTTGGGATGGCTTGGGTTGGCTTGGTTTGTTTATGGATTATAACCTGCAACACTGGATGTCAGCCAGACCACCCGCATTGGGTTGGGATGGTTGGGTTGGGTTGGGATGGCTTGGGTTGGCTTGGTTTGTTTATGGATTATACCTGCAACACTGATGTTCAGCCAGACCACCCGCATTGGGTTGGGATGGGTTGGGTTGGGTTGGGATGGCTTGGGTTGGCTTGGGTTTGTTTATGGATTATACCTGCAACACTGATGTCAGCCAGACCACCCGCATTGGGTTGGGATGGTTGGGTTGGGTTGGGATGGCTTGGGTTGGCTTGGTTTGTTTATGGATTATACCTGCAACACTGATGTCAGCCAGACCACCCGCATTGGGTTGGGATGGGTTGGTTGGGATTGGGATGGCTTGGGTTGGCTTGGTTTGTTTATGGATTATACCTGCAACACTGATGTCAGCCAGACCACCCGCATTGGGTTGGGATGGGTTGGGTTTTGGGATGGCTTGGGTTGGCTTGGTTTGTTTATGGATTATACTGCAACACTGATGTCAGCCAGACCACCCGCATTGGGTTGGGATGGGTTGGGTTGGGTTGGGATGGCTTGGGTTGGCTTGGTTTGTTTATGGATTATACCTGCAACACTGATGTCAGCCAGACCACCCGCATTGGGTTGGGATGGGTTGGGTTGGGATGGCTTGGCTTGGCTTGGTTTGTTTATGGATTATACCTGCAACACTGATGTCAGCCAGACCACCCGCATTGGTTGGGATGGGTTGGGTTGGGTTTGGCCTGCAACACTGATGTCAGCCAGACCACCCGCATTGGGTTGGGATGGCTTGGTTTGTTTATGGATTATACCTGCACACTGATGTTGGTTGGGGCTTGGGTTCTTGGCTTGGTTTGTTTATGGATTATACCTGCAACACTGATGTCAGCCAGACCACCCGCATTGGGTTGGGATGGGTTGGGTTGGGTTTGGATGCTTGGGTTGGCTTGGTTTGTTATGTTATACTGCAACACTGATGTCAGCCAGACCACCCGCATTGGGTTGGGATGGGTTGGGTTGGCGGATGGCTTGTTGGCTTGGTTTATGGATTATACCTGCAACACTGATATCAGCCCAGACCACCCGCACTTGGGATATACCTGCAACACTGATGTTGGGTTGGATGGCTTGGATTGGCTTGGTTGGCTTGGGAATGGATTATACCTGCAACACTGATGTCAGCCAGACCACCCGCATTGGGTTGGGATGGGTTGGGTTGGGTTGGGATGGCTTGGGTTGGCTTGGTTTGTTTATGGATTATACCTGCAACACTGATGTCAGCCAGACCACCCGCATTGGGTTGGGATGGGTTGGGTTGGGTTGGGATGGCTTGGGTTGGCTTGGTTTGTTTATGGATTATACCTGCAACACTGATGTCAGCCAGACCACCCGCATTGGGTTGGGATGGGTTGGGTTGGGTTGGAGATGGCTTGGGTTGGCTTGGTTTGTTTATGGATTTATACCTGCAACACTGATGTCAGCCAGACCACCCGCATTGGGTTGGGATGGGTTGGGTTGGGTGGGTGGGAATGGCTTGGGTTGGCTTGGTTTGTTTATGGATTATACCTGCAACACTGATGTCAGCCAGGACCACCCGCATTGGGTTGGGATGGGTTGGGTTGGGTTGGGATGGCTTGGGTTGGCTTGGTTTGTTTATGGATTATACCTGCAACACTGATGTCAGCCAGACCACCCGCATTGGGTTGGGATGGTTTGGGTTGGGTTGGGATGGCTTGGGTTGGCTTGGTTTGTTTATGGATTATACCTGCAACACTGATGTCAGCCAGACCACCCGCATTGGGTTGGATGGGTTGGGTGGGTTGGGATGGCTTGGGTTGGCTTGGTTTGTTTATGGATTATACCTGCAACACTGATGTCAGCCAGACCACCCGCATTGGGTTGGGTTGGGATGGGTTGGGTTGGGTTGGATGGACTTGCAACATGGTTGGCTTGGTTTGGTTTGTATTATGGATTATACCATGCAACACTGATGTCAGCCAGACCACCCGCATTGGGTTGGGATGGGTTGGGTTGGGTTGGGATGGCTTGGGTTTGGCTTGGTTTTGTTTTATGGATTATACCTGCAACACTGATGGTCAGCCAGACCACCCGCATTGGGTTGGGATGGGGTTGGGTTGGGTTGGGATGGCTTGGGTTGGCTTGGTTTGTTTTATGGATTATACCTGCAACACTGATGTCAGCCAGACCACCCGCATTGGGTTGGGATGGGTTGGGTTGGGTGGGATGGCTTGGGTTGGCTTGGTTTGTTTATGGGATTATACCTGCAACACTGATGTCAGCCAGACCACCCGCATTGGGTTGGGATGGGTTGGGTTGGGTTGGGATGGCTTGGGTTGGCTTTGGTTTGTTTATGGATTTATACCTGCAAACACTGATGTCAGCCAGACCACCCGCATTGGGTTGGGATGGGTTGGGTTGGGTTGGGATGGCTTGGGTTGGCTTGGTTTGTTTATGGATTATACCTGCAACACTGATGTCAGCCAGACCACCCGCATTGGGTTGGGATGGTCAAGGACCACCCGCATTGGGGGATGGGTTGGGTTGGGTTGGGATGGCTTGGGTTGGCTTGTTTGTTTATGGATTATACCTGCAACACTGATGTCAGCCAGACCACCCGCATTGGGTTGGATGGGTTGGGTTGGGTTGGGATGGCTTGGGTTGGCTTGGTTTGTTTATGGATTATACCTGCAACACTGATGTCAGCCAGACCACCCGCATTGGGTTGGGTTGGGTTGATGGCTTGGGTTGGGTGGTTTGGGATGGCTTATGGATTATACCTGCAACACTGATGTCAGCCAGACCACCCGCATTGGGTTTGGTGTTGGGATGGGGGGTTGGGCAACACTTGGGTTGGGTTGGGATGGCTTGGGTTGGCTTGGTTTGTTTATGGATTATAACCTGCAACACTGATGTCAGCCAGGACCACCCGCATTGGGTTGGGATGGGTGGCTTGGGTTGGCTTGGTTTGTTTATGGATTATAACCTGCAACACTGATGTCAGCCAGACCACCCGCATTGGGTTGGGATGGGGGTTGGGTGGGGGGTTGGGTTGGGATGGGATGGCTTGGGTTGGCTTGGTTTGTTTATGGATTATACCTGCAACACTGATGTCAGCCAGACCACCCGCATTGGGTTGGGATGGGTTGGGTTGGGTTGGGATGGCTTGGGTTGGCTTGGTTTGTTTATGGATTATACCTGCAAACACTGATGTCAGCCAGACCACCCGCATTGGGTTGGGATGGGTTGGGTTGGGTTGGGATGGCTTGGGTTGCTTGGTTTGTTTATGGATTATACCTGCAACACTGATGTCAGCCAGACCACCCGCATTGGTTGGGATGGGTTGGGTTGGGTTGGGATGGCTTGGGTTGGCTTGGTTTGTTTATGGATTATACCTGCAACACTGATGTCAGCCAGACCACCCGCATTGGGTGGGATGGGTTGGGTTGGGTGGCTGGGATGGCTGATGTCAGCCAGACCACCCGCATTGGGTTGGGATGGGTTGGGTGGTTGGGGATTGGCTTGGTTTGGTTTTATGGATTATACCTGCAACACTGATGTCAGCCAGACCACCCGCATTGGGTTGGGATGGGTTGGGTTGGGTTGGGATGGCTTGGGTTGGCTTGGGTTGGATGTTTGTTTATGGATATACCTGCAAACTGATGTCAGCCAGACCACCCGCATTGGGTTGGGATGGGTTGGGTTGGGTGTGGATGGCTTGGGTTGGTGGTTGGGTTGGGATGGCTTGGTTTTGGTTTGTTTATGGATTATACCTGCAACACTGATGTCAGCCAGACCACCCGCATTGGGTTGGGATGGGATGGCTTGGGTTGGCTTGGTTTGTTTATGGATTATACCTGCAACACTGATGTCAGCCAGACCACCCGCATTGGGTTGGGATGGGTTGGGTTGGGTGGGATGCTTGGGTTGGCTTGTTTGTTTATGGATTATACCTGCAACACTGATGTCAGCCAGACCACCCGCATTGGGTTGGGATGGGTGGTTGGGTTGGATGGCTTGGGTTGCTTGGTTTGTTTATGGATATACCTGCAACACTGATGTCAGCCAAGACCACCCGCATTGGGTTGGGATGGGTTGGGTTGGGTTGGGATGGCTTGTTGGCTTGGTTTGTTTATGGATTATACCTGCAACACTGATGTCAGCCAGACCACCCGCATTGGGTTGGATGGGTTGGGTTGGGTTGGGATGGCTTGGTTGGCTTGGTTTGTTTATGGATTATACCTGCAACACTGATGTCAGCCAGGACCACCCGCATTGGGTTGGGGGTTGGGTTGGGATGGGTTGGGTTGGGATATACTGGATGGCTTGGGTTGGCTTGTTGTTTATGGATTATACCTGCAACACTGATGTCAGCCAGACCACCCGCATTGGGTTGGGATGGGTTGGGTTGGGTTGGATGGCTTGGGTTGGCTTGGTTTGTTTATGGATTATACCTGCAACACTGATGTCAGCCAGACACCCGCATTGGGTTGGGATGGGTTGGTTGGGTTGGATGCTTGGGTTGGATGGCTTGGGTTGCTTGGTTTGGCTTTTTGTTTATGGATTATACCTGCAACACTGATGTCAGCCAGACCACCCGCATTGGGTTGGGATGGGTTGGGTTGTTTATGGTTGGGATGGCTTGGGTTGGCTTGGTTTGTTATGGATTATACCTGCAAACACTGATGTCAGCCAGACCACCGCATTGCGGTTGGGATGGGTTGGGTTGGGTTGGGATGGCTTGGGTTGGCTTGGTTTGTTTATGGATTATACCTGCAAGCACTGATGTCAGCCAGACCACCCGCATTGGGTTGGGATGGGTTGGGTTGGGTTGGGATGGCTTGGGTTGGCTTGGTTTGTTTATGGATTATACCTGCAACACTGATGTCAGCCCAGACCACCCGCATTGGTTGGGATGGGTTGGGTTTGGGTTGGGATGGCTTGGGTTGGCTTGGTTTGTTTATGGATTATACCTGCACACTGATGTCAGCCAGACCACCCGCATTGGGTTGGGATGGGTTGGTTGGGTGATGGCGTTGGCTTTGTTTATGGATTATACCTGCAACACTGATGTCAGCCAGACCACCCGCATTGGGTTGGGATGGGTTGGGTTGGGTTGGATGGCTTGGGTTGGCTTGGTTTGTTTATGGATTATACCTGCAACACTGATGTCAGCCAGACCACCCGCATTGGGTTGGGATGGGATTGGGTTGGGTTGGGATGGCTTGGTTGGCTTGTTTGTTTATGGATTATACCTGCAACACTGATGTCAGCCAGACCACCCGCATTGGGTTGGGATGGGTTGGGTTGGGTTGGGATGGCTTGGGTTGGCTTGGTTTGTTTATGGATTATACCTGCAACACTGATGTCAGCCAGACCACCCGCATTGGGTTGGGATGGGTTGGGTTGGGTTGGGATGGCTTGGGTTGGCTTGGTTTGTTTATGGATTATACCTGCAACACTGATGTCAGCCAGACCACCCGCATTGGGTTGGGATGGGTTGGGTTGGGTTGGGATGGCTTGGGTTGGCTTGGTTTGTTTATGGATTATACCTGCAACACTGATGTCAGCCAGACCACCCGCATTGGGTTGGGATGGGTTGGGTTGGGTTGGGATGGCTTGGGTTGGCTTGGTTTGTTTATGGATTATACCTGCAACACTGATGTCAGCCAGACCACCCGCATTGGGTTGGGATGGGTTGGGTTGGGTTGGGATGGCTTGGGTTGGCTTGGTTTGGTTTTATGGATTATACCTGCAACACTGATGTCAGCCAGACCACCCGCATTGGGTTGGGATGGGTTGGGTTGGGTTGGTATGGCTTGGGTTGGCTTGGTTTGTTTATGGATTATACCTGCAACACTGATGTCAGCCAGACCACCCGCATTGGGTTGGGATGGGTTGGGTTGGGTTGGGTTGGGATGGCTTGGGTTGGCTTGGTTTGTTTATGGATTATACCTGCAACACTGATGTCAGCCAGACCACCCGCATTGGGTTGGGATGGGTTGGGTTGGGTTGGGATGGCTTGGGTTGGGCTTGGTTTGTTTATGGATTTATACCTGCAACACTGATGTCAGCCAGACCACCCGCATTGGGTTGGGATGGGTTGGGTTGGGTTGGGATGGCTTGGGTTGGCTTGGTTTGTTTATGGATTATACCTGCAACACTGATGTCAGCCAGACCACCCGCATTGGGTTGGGATGGGTTGGGTTGGGTTGGGATGGCTTGGGTTGGCTTGGTTTGTTTATGGATTATACCTGCAACACTGATGTCAGCCAGACCACCCGCATTGGGTTGGGATGGGTTGGTTGGGTTGGGATGGCTTGGGTTGGCTTGGTTTGTTTATGGATTATACCTGCAACACTGATGTCAGCCAGACCACCCCGCATTGGGTTGGGATGGGTTGGGTTGGGTTGGGATGGCTTGGGTTGGCTTGGTTTGTTTATGGATTATACCTGCAACACTGATGTCAGCCAGACCACCCGCATTGGGTTGGGATGGGTTGGGTTGGGATTGGTATGGCTTGGGTTGGCTTGGTTGTTTATGGATTATACCTGCAACACTGATGTCAGCCAGACCACCCGCATTTGGGTTGGGATGCGGTTGGGTTGGGTTGGGATGGCTTGGTTGGCTTGGTTTGTTTATGGATTATACCTGCAACACTGATGTCAGCCAGACCACCCGCATTGGGTTGGGATGGGTTGGGTTGGGTTGGATGGCTTGGGTTGGCTTGGTTTGTTTATGGATTATACCTGCAACACTGATGTCAGCCAGACCACCCGCATTGGGTTGGGATGGGTTGGGTTGGGTGGCTTGGGTTTATGGATTATACTTGGCTTGGCTTGGGTTTGGTTTATGGATTATACCTGCAACACTGATGTCAGCCAGACCACCCGCATTGGGTTGGATGGGTGGGGTTGATGGGTTTGGGTTGGGTTGGGATTGGCTTGGGTTGGCTTGGTTGGCTGTTTTTTATGGATTATACCTGCAACACTGATGTCAGCCAATGACACCCGCATTGGGTTGGGCATGGGTTGGGTTGGGTTGGGATGGTTGGGTTGGCTTGGTTTGTTTATGGATTATACCTTGCAACACTGATGTCAGCCAGACCACCCGCATTGGGTTGGGATGGTTGGGGTTGGGTTGGGTTGGGGATGGTTGGGTTGGCTTGGTTTGTTTATGGATTATACCTGCAACACTGATGTCAGCCAGACCACCCGCATTGGGTTGGGATGGGTTGGGTTGGGTTGGTGATGGCTTGGGTTTGGCTTGGTTTGTTTATGGATTATACCTGCAACACTGATGTCAGCCAGTCCACCCGCATTGGGTTGGGATGGGTTGGGTTGGGTTGGGATGGCTTGGTTGGCTTGGTTTTTTATGGATTATACCTTGATGTCAGAGACGCATGTCAGACCAGATGGATTATTTCTGGTTTGGGTTGGATGGGTTGGGTTGGGTTTGGGGATGGCTTGGGTTGGCTTGGTTTGTTTATGGATTATACCTGCAACACTGATTGTTCAGCAGACCACCGCATTGGGTTGGGCATGGGTTGGGTTGGGATGGGATGGCTTGGGGTTGGCTTGGGTTTGGTTTATGGGATTATACCTGCAACACTGATGTCAGCCAGACCCACCCGCATTGGGTTGGAATTGGGTTCGGGGTTGGGTTGGGTTGGGTTGGGATGGCTTGGGTTGGCTTGGTTTGTTTATGGATATACCTGCAACACTGATGTCAGCCAGACCACCCGCATTGGGTTGGGATGGGTTGGGTTGGGTTGGGATGGCTTGGGTTGGCTTGGTTTGTTTATGGATTATACCTGCAACACTGATGTCAGCCAGACCACCCGCATTGGGTTGGGATGGGTTGGGTTGGGTTGGGATGGCTTGGGTTGGCTTGGTTTGTTTATGGATTATACCTGCAACACTGATGTCAGCCAGACCACCCGCATTGGGTTGGGATGGGTTGGGTTGGGTTGGGATGGCTTGGGTGGCTTGGTTTGTTTATGGATATACCTGCACACTGATGTCAGCCAGACCACCCGCATTGGGTTGGGATGGGTTGGGTTGGGTTGGGATGGCTTGGGTTGGCTTGGTTTGTTTATGGATTATACCTGCAACACTGATGTCAGCCAGACCACCCGCATTGGGTTGGGATGGTTGGGTTGGGTTGGGATGGCTTGGTTGGCTTGGTTTGTTTATGGATTATACCTGCAACACTGATGTCAGCCAGACCACCCGCATTGGGTTGGATGGGTTGGGTTGGGTTGGGATGGCTTGGGTTGGCTTGGTTTTGTTTATGGATTTATACCTGCAACACTGATGTCAGCCAGACCACCCGCATGGTGGGTTGGGATGGGTTGGGTTGGATTGGGATGGCTTGGGTTGGCTTGGTTTGTTTATGGATTATACCTGCAACACTGATGTCAGCCAGACCACCCGCATTGGGTTGGGATGGGTTGGGTTGGGTTGGGATGGCTTGGGTTGGCTTGGTTTGTTTATGGATTATACCTGCAACACTGATGTCAGCCAGACCACCCGCATTGGTTGGGATGGGTTGGGTTGGGTTGGGATGGCTTGGGGCTTGGCTTGGTTTGTTTATGGATTATACCTGCAACACTGATGTCAGCCAGACCACCCGCATTGGGTTGGGATGGGTTGGGTTGGGTTGGGATGGCTTGGGTTGGCTTGGTTTGTTTATGGATTATACCCTGCAACACTGATGTCAGCCAGACCACACCGCCTTGGCGTTGGGATGATGGGTTGGTTGGGGGTTGGGATGGCTTGCTTTGGGCTTGGTTTGTTTATGGAGTTATGGATACCTGCAACACTGATGTCAGCACAGACCACCCGCATTGGGTTGGGATGGGTTGGGTTGGGTTGGGATGCTCTTGGCGCAACACATCGCGCACTGCTTGGTTCTGTTCTCATGGACTTTACCCCTCATACCTGCAACACTATCAGATGCTCAGCCCAGGCACCGCATGGTTGGCGATGGGATGGGTCTGGGTTGGGTTGCGGATGGCTGTGTGGCCTTGGTTTGTTTATGGAATTAACCTCTGCCAACCATGCTGAATGTCAGCCCAGACCACAGACCGCGCATTGGGTTGGGACGGGGTTGGGTTGGGGTGGATGGCTTGGCTGGCTTGTTGTTTATGGACCACCTACTGACCAGGCTGCAAATGACAGACCTCAGCCACCACCCGCCCATCTGTGCTGTTGGCATGGTTATCGGGTTGGGTTGGAATGGCTTCGGGCTTTGGCCTTGGCTTATGTGTCACCACTGGACTCACCTCATATCCTTGCAACACTAATGTCAGCCAGGCCACCCGACATGATGGATGTTGGCGCACTGGGTTGGTTGGTTGTATGTGGGATCTTTGGCTTGAGTTTGCTTGGTATTTGTTTATGCAAGCTATACCTCTGCCACGACTCGATCGTCAAGCAGACCGACCCGCCACTCTGGTTGGGCATGGGTTGGGTTGGTTGGATGGCTTTGGCGTTGGCTTGGTTTGTTATCGATTTTTATACCCCTGCAGACAGCTAATGTCACGCGCAGCACCACCGCAGTTGCAGAGTTACAGGAATGGGTCTGGGATTTGGAGTTGGGATGGCCTGGCGTTGCTTGGTTCTGTTCATGGATGCTCGGTAAGAGTGACCTGCAACACGTATGATGTCGAGCCAGTATAGGGTCCAACCCGCGATTGGTGGAGGGCTATGGGCGCTTGGGTTTTCGCTGCGTTGGGATATAGGCTGGGTTGCTTGGTTGTTTATGATTCATATATACCATGACTCACTGCGATGTCAGCCAAGGACCACCACGCAGTTTGGGTTGGATGGGTCTGCGAGATTGGGCCTTGGGATGGCTTGGTTGGCTTAGGTTTGTTATGATTTATGACCCTGCCAAACTGATGTCAGCCCGAGACCACCCGCATTGGTTGGATGCTTGGTGGGCCTGGATTCGCTTGGGATTCGGCGGCGTTCTGCTCTTCATCCGCCCACCCTGCCAAACACTGATGTCCCACCAGACCCCCCGCCATTTGGCCAGTTGGGAGGTTGGCGTTGGAGTGCCGAATGCGCTTAGGTTGGCTTGTTATGTTTATGGATAGTCCCTATTTACCTCTCAAACACCCTAGATGTCACGCTCAGACACCCGCATGCGGTTCGGATGGGTCTGAGTTGGCTTGGCATGGCTTGGGTTGCGCTTGGCTTTGTTTATGAGGATTATACCGTGGACCAACCCACTCGATAATCAGCCCAGACGTCACCCGCATTTGGTTGGGATTGGGTGGCGTTTGCGTTGGGATAGGCTTTGGGTTGGTGCTTGGTTGTTATGGATTATATACCTGCAAACACGTGATGTCAGCCAGGACCACCCGACATTAGGTTGGTACTGGGATTGGGCTGGGTTGGATGCTTGAGGTTGGGCTTGGCTTGTTTATCTGGATTCTACACGCTCAACAACGGATAGTAGCCAGACGCCACCCTCCATGTTGGGTTGGGATTGGGTTGGGTTGGCTTGGTTTTGTTTATGGATTTAGAACCCTGCAGAACTCACTGAATGTCAGCCCAGACCCGACCCGCATTGGGTTGGATGGGTCACCAGATAGGGTTGCACTGTTTGGGGTGGCTTGGTTGGCGTGCGTCTTGTTTATGGATATCCCTTAACCGCGAGACAGCTGAGGTCAGAGCCAAAGCCACCCACATTGGGTTGGGATGAGGATGGGTTGGGTTGGTGGGATGCATGGGTTGGTCAGCTCCTTCGGTTTGTTTATGGATCCGTGAATAACTCTGCTAACACTCATGTCCAGCCAGAACCACCCGCACTTTGGGTTGAGGATATGGGTTGGGTCTGGGGTCTGGGTTGGGTTGGAGATGGCTTGGGTACCATGACATGCGCTTGTGTTTGTGTTTATGGTACCCATACCCAACACTGATGTCAGCCAACCACCCGCATTGTTGGCGATGGTGTGGGTTGGGTTGCCGATTGGCCTGGGCTGGCCCCTTTTGCTATTGATTAACTACCCCTGCAAACACTATGTCAGCCAGACCCAACACGCATTGCCACGAGTTGGGATGGATGGGATTGGTCTGGATGTTGGACTGGACCTGGTTGGCTTGGTTTGTTTATGCGATTATACCTGCAACACTGATGTATCACCAGACCACGCATGGTGTGATGGATTGGTTGGGGTTGGAGTACTCAACACTGATGTCAGCTCACGCTGATTCCCCGCACCATTGGGCTTGGGGATGGTTTTGTGGGTTGGGTTGGGATGGCATTGGGTTGGCTTGGGTTGTTTATGGGATTTACCCTGCAACAGGTAACTGACGTCAGCCAGACCACCCGAGGTGGGTTGGGATGGGATGGGTTGGGTTGGGTTTGGGATGGCTTGGGTTTGGGCTTGGTTTGTTTATGGAGTTAATACCTGCAACAAATGATGTCAGCACAGACCACCCCGCATTGGGTTGGTGATGGGTTGGGCACTCGGGTTGGGTGGCTTGGGTTGGCTTGGTTTGTTTATGGATATAGCCTGCAACACTGATGTCAGCCAGGCCACCCGCATTTGGGTTGGGATGGGTCTGGGTTGGGTTGGGATGGCTTGTGGTTGGCTTGGTTTGTTTATGGAATTAACCTGCAACCATCAC